>JARDYJ010000012.1:27194989-27262489 GCA_029215755.1 Spea hammondii | reverse complement strand
ACATGTGTGTTTGGTTATAAGGTGTCCTGTACTGCCCTCTACTGGTACACAGCAGTATCACAGCGCTGGGTACTCTTGACGTCCTCAACGTAGAATCCATCTTTCTTTTCTTCGCTGGACCTCGGCAGCCGGCGTCCTCCTTTCCGCCCGTCTACGCGGGGAAGACGACACGCGCCCAGCGAGCACGCCGCTTTCTGCATTCTGTGTTTCCGTTAAGTGTATTCTCAGTGGGGTTTATTCACTAAATTGAGTTTGCCAGACAAACGTGATTTCAACTTGGCTGAATTTACTTTGCGTTAAGGTTTTTTTCCCCCACTAAAAACATAAAAATGAAATGTTTAATATTCCTTGGGCATTAGAAATGGTTAAAACTATGGGTAAGAAAGTTTAAGCCAAGGTAAGTTCTAGAAGCCCCCGATGCGCGACACATTTTTCCAAAAAGGATGGGTATAAGCAGGTAGGTACCACAGGCGGCCAATCAGAGGAAGGATAAAGTACGAATATTTTGGGTCTGCTTTGGTATATCCCAGACCCTCATAAGAACTTGAGTTACTACCAAATGATCCAAACCAATGGGAAAAACCTACAATTGTTGACCATCACAGTAACCTGAGAACCGTTTCACCAAGATACCCAAAAGGTACGGTCCACCAAGTCCAAACATCTGTCTTGTGACAGCATATTTTCCAGGAACAAAGTGGTTCCTTTAGGGTCCGGTGTAGGCCTTGATGTTGGGGCCGGATGCAGCGGACCCTTCGTGGTGTTAGTGGGACCACCGGGGGGAGAAGCACTGATCGGGTCTCCAGCTTACATCTATAATTGTAAGGGATATTAGTGGGGTCATCCTATGGACAGATCTCTCACCGGCCCTTGAAGATAAAGCAGCTTTGGGTGTTGGTGTAGACTGTTGCCGTTTCTCAGTTGGAGACTGTAGGCGTCTCTGTAAATGTCACCTCGGCATAGGTGACAGAGCGTCCATCCTAAAGAGAAACAGAGGGTAATGGCTGGTGTCGAGTGTGAGTGACACCTTACAGAAAGTTATCGAAAGTTTTTCTGAACCATGGAAAAGTTTGAGACGTCCCATGTAGACATGAGACCAGGGCCGGCCCGACAATGAAGCCGAGTGGGGCAACCGCTCCAGGCGGCACTTTTGAAGGGGCGGCACTTTGGCCCCCCAAGCCCTTTTTTGGGGGTTTTTTTTTAAAGCGAAAGAGAGAGAAAGGGGGAGTGGTTTTGGCTTACCAAGCTGTCAGAACCCGCTCGGCGCCCCTCTCTCTCTCTCCTCTGCGGCGAGTCTTCCTGTTTCGGTCTCGGTGCCGGCTTGTAACGCTGAGTGCCGGAAGATTTCCGGCGCTCAGCATTACAAGCCGGTACCGAGACCGAACAGGGAGATTCACCGCAGGACTGCTGAAAGGTAAGTACAAGGGAGGGGGGGGGGGAGGAGGGAGGGACGGAGGGAGAGGAAGGGTAGATAAGGGGGGGGGGGGCGGCATTTTAAAATTCGCCCCAGGCGGCATTTTGCCTTGGTCCGGCCCTGCATGAGTTGCAGATCCCCCCCCACCCAAATACCTGGAATTTATCAGTTTCTTTTTGAAATCTCTAGAAAACTAAAAACAGTAAGATGCGTAACACAGTTTCCACAATAACAAGGCGTCGCACTGCATGTTACATGTTAAAGACAGAAAGAGGAAGCAGATTATGTGAGTGTAAACCCCAATACCCCCCACTCATTCATCCCGGGGCACTCACCTGTTGGGCAGGTAAAGCTGCAGGACCTACGGGGATAGCAGAGAATGAGATTAGTTTGTATCTGGATAATGGGGCTGCTTGGTCTAGAGAAGGGGCAACTTACAGCTCCTAAAATTCCCATGCAGCCTGGACGTCGCGCTCCGCTGCCCCTGTGCCATTTAGCCCACCTTTTCACATACACCCACCCGTTCCCAGCTATCCGGACCACCAACAATTTATATATATATCTTTATTTTAATGAGCCTTTCATTATAACTCATGAAACTGACTCACCTTTCCGTGCATGAATGATATCTGTGTAAGTGCAGCTAACTTCTTTGTTTGGGGAGAAGCGTACAGTAGCACCTGGGAAAGGTAAAAAGAACCCCTTTTTAGTAGAATATCGCCATGAACACAAGGGTCTCCGCATACTCTGAAATCGTTCTCTATAGCACCGATATGCGTCTAGTCTCCTTAGAGCCGGCCCAAGCGCTAGCGCTGGATTCTTGGAGGTAAGGAAGAGTGAATTACCTGGGAGTTGCTCCTGTGGGCATCGACCACGCTGCGTAAATAGCGTGTTTCTATATCTGAAGATCAACGCAACGGAGAGGATCACGGGCAGCAGAACCGCCACGAGAAGCAGGCAGAGGAGCGCAGAACGCTGTCCTGTAGGAAGATACAAACAGGACTTCCGGCGGTTGGCACATATGATGTCATTTAATCCAATGACAAGGATTGGTATTGATCTCTGGAAACACATTTCTAGCCCAATAGACACAAATCCACAGAGCCGGTGTGCTTCAAAGTATGAAAATGCATAAATGGCACTCACCTGACATTTCCATGCTCGCTGCTGCAAAACATTAACAAAAAAGTGTTAAATATTGTAAAAAAAAGTATGTGTTTCCATAAAACATGAAGAATAAAGTACCCCTCTGACATATCAGCGCTATAAATCGCATTCCATTTAGTTTTTATATATCTAGCTAGAAAATGTATGAATGACCTTAGGTTTAGAAGTTCCATGGTAAACCACTGAAGATAATAATCACTCTTCCTGTGACAGCAGCCTGGTACCTACTACCCTGTGCAGCTGGAGGGACCTTTTCCCCGGGGGGGTATTGACAGCTTTCGCACACAGATGTCAGAATCCGAATTAGATGAAGAGGAAGCAAACGTAACCACACATTTTGCATTTTGTCGCTGAGGGAGTAGGGGTTGCCTTTTCCGTGAATTATCTGCAGTTTCAGCTGTAACAGGTATTAACTCTTACTAACCTGCATCTTTCTAAAGAGTTTCATGGCCTAACATGCTAGTGCAGGAAGGAATATATCATTTTGTCCCTCACAAGGACCCTTAGCACAGTTAAAATATATACCAAAAATATACACCTATTTTTAGGCTATGTATTATTATATTATATATTCTTAAGTGCAGTGTAAATTGTTGGCGCTATAAAATAAAAGAATATTATATTTTATTCTATTAATATTAATTTGAAAGGCTGCACTTGGACGCATATCTTTTTTACAGCCTATTTTATATATATATTTTTATTATTTTATATATTTATTATATTTTTATAAAATACATATATTATAATATATATATTAGTGCATTCTATTACTATATAATATATAGTATTGTTAGAATTATGAATAGAATGCAATAGTAATAAATATAAAATATATATTTTATTATATACTTTACTATATTTGATATTATATTAATAAAAATAGATATTATATTTTGTATTATATATTGTATATAATACAAAATATAATATTTCATTTTTATACAAATAGTAATATATAACATAATAAAATACATGTATATATATATATTATTGCATTCTATTGATAATATATATTATATAGTGTTAATAGAATAAAATAGTTACGATATAATAAATTAGATATATATTTTATTATATATATTTTTTTATTATATAATCAATTGCATATTAATATATAATAGATTATAAAGTATTAACAGAATGTTTTATAGTTTAGTTTTACATATGTTATACATTTTATTATTAACGTTACAATATAGGGCGTATTATTGATCGGTTATCAGGTATAAATCACTGGCTTATGGATTCAGCACATACAGGAATGAGACCAGTGAAACGTCAGATTGCTTTAACATCTCCGATTTATCCAAATTATATCCACTCAGCAACCACAAATAAAAGAAAAGGCAATAATTAAGGTTGCAACAAAAAAGATCATCAGTCCGTAGCAATGCTACTAATACAACAACTCACCTTGTATCTGGATATTTATTTTTCTGCTCATTTTCCGCACGTTATTGGCTGTAGCTTTAGCTTCGCAGGAGTAATCGCCGGAGTCGTGTGGCCGCGCAGCACTAATCTGGTATTTATCAGATGACCCGAATCCCCGGACTTTGCGGTCATTTCTGTAGAAAGCGATCTCTAGTTTTGTGTCGGGTCTGAGAGGTGAGCGGTTTACGTGGCAGGTTACCGTTATGTTGCCGCCTGCTCTCGCTGGATACGGAGTCACGGTTATTTCCGGAGAAGAGAACAATTCTAGAAAAAAAAGGAAATGAAATGTTTTGTTCCCGAATGTACGCTTGATACGAGGCACCAGTCTACGCATGAGACTTGCTTTTACCTGTGACTACCACCAGCTCCATGTCCGTCTGCACGCGGTAACCATTGTGATGGAATATTTCCTTTTTGCATTTATATTGGTCGGCCGTCGTTAGATTCACTTTCCCGACAGGTAGTTCGTCTCCTGAAGAGTTTAGGGGTTTCTCGTGTAAGAGAAACACAGTGGTTTTTACCTCGTATCCAGGGTAACTGTGACACTTCAGAGTAAAGGACTCTCCTTCATAAATGAGTTGAGGGACTTGCAAAATAAGCCAACCTGAAACGGGTAGAGAATATTAAAACCGGTGAGAAATACACCCAATACACCCAACACAGAGAGACCATCATTTGTTTGGATCTCCCAGCTTGGCCGCAGGGATCTCAGTGTTTTCGGACAAGGAGATACAGAATTCTGCATCTCTGGTATACCTGCTACATATCCTGTTCATTCAGAAAGTCTCTCATAGGACCTCAGACCCCTGACGCTCATCTTTCCTCCCACTGATGCCCCTCTTTCCTCTCCTGATGCCCCCTCTTTTCTAGGAGGTCAGAATGTTTGCTGGGTATGAGGGTATCACAGGGTTCTACAGCCCTAAAAGCCCCGATAATGTGTATAGAAAAAAAATTGTGACCTTTTTAACACCAGTACATATCTTGCTTGAGGTGGCTCAATGGATCCCAATGAATTTAGAAATTAACTCACCACCCAAAACCTTGAGCTTGGCGGGATCGCTCTTCGCACCTTTGTCCGCCTTGCACTGGTAACTCCCCCCATCCTCTTGTAAGGCAGAGTGAATGGTAAAGCTTTGGTTATGTTGGTTTAACCTTACATTGTCTTTGTACCAGTAAAACCGCCGGATTCCTTGAACACTTGGATCTACGTTACATGCCAAGGTCATAGATTCATATACAAATATTTTCCTCCAGTTTGGCGTGAAGGACACCACTGGTTTGACTGTGCCTTCTACATAAAAAAACAACAAAACAGATAATAACATGCAAATAAAGTCTGCGGCTCATTTTTATATACAAACAGCAGAAAACACAGATATTCTCACACTTATGTAAATTCATAAAACGTCTCTTCTCGGTGGATAAAAGTGAAAGAAGTGTTGGGCAGGTGAATTAATAGAATTCTACCCGATTGATGGTTGCCAACCAAAGGTAATTTTAGATATACCGCCCCTAGGCACAGATCTGTAGCCGATGTCTACAACACTCAATGTACTTGTTACCAGAAACGGAGGAAACACAGAGGCTTACGATGGAGAACAGCTGGATAGTTATCGGTGTGTTGTTATTTTGACGCTTGAGGTATGTGATGGACATACGTGTTTTAGCCAGGGCTTAAAATAATTACTTGGATATATTTACCATGGCTAGAAGAAAATGTCATTCCCTTATCCTGATTGCTGGACCATACCACTACATGTATAACATCTAGAACTGGACCGTACCAACTGAACGTCAACTATGGCAACATATACTGAGAAAGCGCACCACAATCATATTACACTTTTCTGCTACTGAATTGAATAAATAATTTCCTCCATGAACAGATAATTTATCAATAATCCATACGGTCCACAGGACATTCACAATTTGAGGAGTAATTGACACCTACTGGAGACAGTAGACCCCTAATCCAATCACACTGCCTTCAACACATGAAAAATCTACATTTATTCTCATTCTGTGGAGGAAAAAAATAATAATATATATATATATATATAAACTACTCACCTGAAATTTTCATGACCATCACTGCAAAATATTTAACAAATATTTTTTTTAAATCTGTAACTAAGGAACAGCAGAATATAACATCAAATAATTAAAAAATGGTTAAAGTTTGCTTAGATATAAAATTATATATAAATAAATATAAAATAGTTTGCTGAAGAAACCTCACGGATTGGGTGACCTAATTTAACGCCACCATAAATGTATTGTATTTGAAGAAAAATAGAGAATATCACCAAATGTTTTCTTAGATAGAGAAATTCTGTGGGTTGGTGAAATTTATACTAGAAACACAAATATTCATTAAATTACGTCTGAACTGTTTGCACATTCTCGGTTCCTACATTCAAACCGAAGACAAAGATCAGTCTAAGGAGGCAAGTAATATTTAACATAAGGCTTCAGAAACTAAAAGAAAACAAGTCGCGGAATACTTACATAACATAGTCATTCGCACCAGGGCGGACATGATGACCGGTGGGGAATATATGTGTAGATTAACACACTTTTTGGTGTAAACGCTCGAATTTAAAGCTATAAATGATTCATTTCCTCTGTGGCTATACTCATGATATATTTACTTCTATTTAAATAAAAGAGGTCGGGATTTAAAGGACTGCCTTTTCTATATGCCAATAGTTTAAACTTATTCGAAATGTATAAATAAAAAAAAACCAATAGGTTGTACATTTTAATTTATGCGTAAAATTGGTTTATTTTTTTATTGTTTTTTTTTCAGATTAAAAAAAAAACTAAGAAATTGAGAGAAAACATCTACATCTCAGCCTCTCTCACTTTTTGGTTATTAAAAAACATTTTGCTACCCGATATACCGTCTTCCTTATCCTCAATCCCTTTATCTCCTGCGGATACTTGTGGAAATATCTATAAAAAAATATTAGGCACATCAATAATTTAAGCGTTAAATATGCTTAGCCTGTGTTTAATGTTGTCTGAAGTTAAAGAGCGGATTATAGGATGAGAAACCGTGGATATTCTTGGACAAAATGTGTAGCGAGTGATTTATAAGAAAACAGGGGGACATAAAAATGATAAAAGGGTATTTATTCTATACATTGTTACCAAATTCTCTACAAGGACTCCTAGGATTAAGGAAACTATTATCATACAGCATCCATAATCCTGAACTTTAACTGTCACCTAATCAACTTCCTGTACATGCGCTTGACTTCCTGTTATATCTTCCTGTGGAACGGAGGGTTAACTGGACATGTACTAAAGAAAGGCCTCAATGCGATGTAAATGCCATAAAGTTCGTATAATTAAATATCTGTAAAAAGTTGTAATATAGAGTATGACGTGGAAGAGGTTTTTTCCCTGGTGTGGTCATCGAAAAATATTTAGGGATGATTGTTAACGCTGTTATAAAATTCACAGAAAATTCAAGAAAAGAATTCCCCCCGTTTAATTTGTATAGCGTAGGCAGACTTCCTATTTAAATGAGGAACGGCTGCAAGTGCCCTACATGACGGTGAAAAGCAACCATACGCAAAACATTTCGGGTTACCCCGGTACAAACTGCAGTCAATCGCGCAAAGAGTAACAGAAATATAATAAAATACATTAAAAAGGTCTCTCTGGTATTTAAAGGTATTAATATATCTATAAGATGGGATCATGGAACCTACTGTACTCTGAATGTTTTTAAAATAATTGTTTAGTGATTTGAAAGACAATTATACACATGTGGGGACACAAGGATGACCACCGTTATCACATCAGTACCCAAATACGTACATGGAACAGGACACGGTATAAAGAACCACAGGGCCTTTATGCAGATCCATTAAATGGAAAATCCAAATATATTAGAATTAAGCCTTTTGGAAAAAATATTCTATACTTTGCATGTATGAAGACGTACTGCGCCTTACAGCGAAAACATGATCCCGTGTAACAGCTGGGAGGTCGACATGAGATTGTATACATTTATTTTAAAGTGTTAAACATCCTTGTCGAGCTGCATTCTGATTAATACAAAAGCAATCTGGTTAATTCTTCAAAGTCTATCATTTCTGTGTATAGAACACCTTTGTTCTTCCCTTTTACATTCTGTTTCTTCACTCGTTGTTAGTAAGACACGCTGCGATGTTCAGAAAGTTTTGGCCATTCCAGGATCTATCATTCCAGTGAGCTTTGTGTCACACCAACCGGTGTAGTACGTACATGGACTGGCTACCCGGTAGAGATGGCACGGCCAATTTCAGTATGTGAGGGGTTAATTCGATTGTATAGGCATGTGGTGCCAAAAGGTCTTTTAAGATAAACTGGTCTTTTGAAGCTGGGACTCCAACCAAGGCCCTCTGCCAGGTGTGAAATTTCACAGGGAGGCGGTGCCTTTAAGTCTGCTAGCTGAGTCATTCACCATATGCCTGTATCCCCTCATATATAATGGATTCTTTGATATGCTAAGTGACCACTAGCAGTCAGGAAAACCATTTCATATCCAGGTCATATCCAACCCATATCAATAATAACTCATACATTCATTATCATACCTCCTTGTGTGCATACCTAGAACGGGGAAAGCGCACCCTACAAAAAGAGTACAAACATGGCGGCGCCACTTAACCAGTGTGGAAGGAATTGTGAAGTCTATGATGTTTAGTCATAAGTAACAAGTGTGACATATCTATGGACTTCACAATTTACAGGAAATTCATAAGTGCATGAATTATGCCTGTGGCGAGCACAGGAGGGACGATAAAATGAAAATAAGTTATTTGGACTGATATGTTTCCACCACACAAGGGGGAGGTCACTTATGGTACGCCTTCCCTCCGCTTATACCACCTCTGGGCCGGCTTGAAAACTCGAGAGTATAAAATTAACGAGAGAAGAGGGGTCATTGTGCTTACTAGGGGCCAAGATCTAATTTTGAGTAAGTCGCCATGTTTCCTTGCCGGAGCCCTACGGACAGAAAAACTGTTACTTGACCATTCAGTGAGTAGTTAGGTTTTCTGTAATTTTCTCCTTTTTATTTTTATCTGTTGGTGTAAATCTGTTTATCATCTTTTTGTGTATGCACTGTGATTTTTTTTGTTCATAATATATATTCCTTTATTAAGTTCTGCCTTTGTCTGGTAAAGACTCACGTTACCTGATTAGACCATTTTATCGGTAATTTCAAATCACATAATTATTGTGTTAAAATATATTGTGTGGGTTTTTTTAGTCTGATTCGTTTGGGGTACCAAGGCACCCCATTTCTAAATTGTCTTGGTGGTAGCAGCGTTATTTTGATATTTGTTATATCATTATAGTTAATTGCGGGTGGTATTAAGGGTGGATATTTATATTTTTATCACTATTTTCGGTCTAGTGCAGACAGATAGTGAATTTTAACCTTTTTACCACTAGAACTAAGTCACGCGCACACTTGGAGTAGAGTGCGTTCGTGACACTTTGCTCCATTTAACCAGGGTTCACTCCTTGAGGATGACACTTAAACAACTCTCCGAGGTAACAAACCCCATGGCACTCAAATCCAAGGATCTTTAAGGAAGATTTTTGGGAATTGCTTTAATTACACTCCACCTACAGAGCAAGCACTCACCCTGCACACTCATTTCTCAAGTTACTTGCAGCTAAAATTCTCATAGATGCAGAAAGACGAGTCCGTAAATTCTCGGCCGGGAGCTTTCTGTGTTTTCAAGGTGGTGTCCGCACACTTTACAGTAGAGTACAAGACAGAGAGGTCATCCTGAATGACAACAGGAAAAATGGTCAGGTCTTCTACTGGGTTTTCGTGTGAGGGCAGGGAGGCAATCTTTAGCCGAGTGGGCAAGCACAGTCTGAGCGTATTGATATTCCACCCCAAAGCACATTTGCCACCATAAATACCCACAAAACCTCTTGAGCATCTTGATAATCTTACTCACGTTTGCTGTGGTGGGAGCTAAAGCGCCTGGGGAAATAAAATATAATCGTTTATTTATAAGGCGGTGTACAATAATACATGTTAGTTGCTGCTGATTTTAAGCTGGGTCCCCCTCGGCAGACAACCCAAAGCCTTTCTAGATGTACAGCTGAAGGACATGAGTGTCTACCCCTGCAGCCCAGCTAAAGTTTCCAGTGCGCTCCCCAGCATCCGACCATAGCGAGGACGGACATCGACAAGACAGTGAAAAACCGAGGCCAATGCAGTCGTGGGTTCTGACCGGAATCTTAGAGATCTGGCCCCTTATAATTCTAAAAAAAATCAGTCAGGGGCCCAACAAAACAATGGATACCCCTGATGAAGGGGCGGGAGGACAATAAGCTAGGACGTCCTCCCCCAATTGATGAACAAGTGAGAATTTTCACCAAAAACGCAACATACTACATTCTGGAAAATGATCTAAATCCAATCCTCTCTTGCTTTTGGGTATATAGCTGATATTTAAATTTTTTTGTAATTCCCTGTAAATAAGTTTCAATTGTATGTTGGAAAAAATGTAGATAAGCCAACAAGTCTTACATTTTCTTATACGACCCATATCAAGGTAGGTGTAGCACACGTCATCACCCACGCCATCACCCGTATCGCTGCGGGATACTGAAAGAGATGAGAGAACAGCCGTGCATTGTGTCGGAAAGCCTGAAAATGCTGGTGAAAAGCGTTGTCAAAATGTAACAATTACCTAATCTCAACATTTTAAAAGTTTCGGATTTACACGTTTGTCTCACAATACCACAGATTTTTTTTTTCTGTAAGTAATGATTCTCCTCTCTGTTTAATACTCTCCTGACCAATGTTCCCTCTAATTTTTCTATGGTGGTGTGCGCAGAAAATTTCTGTTGTGCAAAAATTTTCCCAGAGCCAATATTTTGTGCGCACAATGAGCTTCTACAGTCCATATAAAGCAAAGTTGGTGGATCACATTGCAAGGGGGATGGAGCTATATATTTCCAACCCTTTTGACTCCATGGTCTATTTTAAAGGTGAAATTCTCACTGCAAAAGTTAATTATGAGCAAATCACAAGCGGGGGCCCCCGGGCTGCATAAAGGATCAATATATATATTTTTTTATTGGGAAAAACTGCATAGCTTCTGTCGTTAGGCAACCATTGACAGGGGTACTGTAACGATTCGACGAGAGACGGGTCCCGTTTGCAGAATGGTGGGATATCAGGACGGGTAGTAGCAGGAGGAATAGTGGGACAACAGCAGGAAAGTTCCAATAGCATAAACAGGTCACAGTCCAAGGTCGAGGCAGGCAGCAAACAGACAAAGTCCAAAAAGCAATCCAAAGTCAATCCAGGCGGCGATCAGAGAGTAGTCAGGAACAAAGCAGGAGTCAGGAAACCAGTAAATCAGAATATAACACACTGAGACAGCGATAACGTTTGTACCACACAAGGGCTCAGATTAGAGTGAGCAGGGGGTTTAAATTTGGTGCCAAACAGCTGCAGGCAATAATCAGCCAATCAGATAAAAAGCGGGAGGACCCGCCCCCTAGCGTGACGTACGCAGTTGCTGGGTATGGGATTCCTGGCCGCCATGACAGTGTGCACGTGTGCGCACCTCCAGTGCATCAAGGACGGCAGCAGAACCCTTCCAGGACCCCCCGGCAGGAGAGACAGACGCCAGGACGGCCAAGGACGACAAAGAGGGCGATCCACGGCGGCGAGCATGGCTGGAGGACCCGATGGCGGGCACCGTCGAGGACGCCCCCACCCGAGGGAGCGGGACGTGAGACGGCCGGGTGGCAGCAGCGGAGCCCCCTGGACAGACCCGCCGGCGAAAGGTGACAGGTACAGCATAACACCTATCACTATATACTGAGGCACACATTGACTGGGGTACAGCATAACACCTATCACTATATACTGAGGCACACATTGACTGGGGTACAGCATAACACCTATCACTATATACTGAGGCAATCACTGACGGTGGTACAGCATAACACCTATCACTATATACTGAGGCATGCACTGACAGTGTCTGGCTTAGTATATAGAGATGCACCGAAATGAAAATTCTGGACCAAAACCGAAAATGTAGCATCCACTTGACCTTGACCGAAACCGAAAATGACCCCCCCCCTTTAAAAAAAAACAAAAAAAAACACTTTAATAAAAAGAGAAAACCATAATTGGACAAAAAACGAACAACAATATACACATACACATATATACATATATATACACACACACATACATACATTGATATATACACATACATATATATATATATACATACATATACACATACATATACATACTGTAGTTTTAACAGGCTTTCCCAAAATGTCAGCAAACGCCAAACAGAGGGAGAGACCAGGATCACCACTAAAGCACCCAGAGCACCTGAAACAGCCAATGGTCTCACTACTAACCCGGACTACAACACAAACAGCTCAGGAATTATAAATATTTCAGATTACGAACTGTCCACACCTGAGATATCTGTCCTCTCCAAAGGACTATCATTTTGTCCAAGTACAAAATTAGATGACACTGAACTGTACTCAGACCTGGAAGAATTATTTAGGAGACTACGATTAAAAGAGTTAATTCACGATAAAGAGAAAACTACCACAACGCCGGATCACAATATCAAGAGAAAGAACTCGCAATTCACAATTATCAGACAGCACATACTATTAGAAACTGACCAAAGACCCCACCAAGGAATACACTACCAAACTGAGGAAGCTGATCAGATCTGTCCCAGAGGAACAGCAAAAAGGACTGGAAACGTTCATACCCACCAATCCCAACACAGGGACATTCTACATGCTTCCGAAAATCCACAAACCAGGGAACCCAGGCAGACCTATAATAACAGGTATGGACACACTAACCGAACCAATTTCAGGCTTAGTGGAAAATATTTTAAAACCCTTTGTTAAAAACACCAAGAGCTTCATACAAGACACCACTGACTTCCTTAACAAACTTGCCTGCCAACTCTATACTTGTAACCATGGATGTGGAATCTCTATATACCAACATCCCACACGAAGATGGAATTGAGGCCTGCTCTCTGTTCCTCTCAGAACTCAACCAGAAATACAGTCCTCAAACCATTACTAAACTCATAGAATTCATCCTCAGACACAACTACCTCAGTTTTAACAACAATATATATCTGCAAACCATGGGCACTGCTGTGGGGACGAGGATGGCACCACAATATGCCAATCTATTCATGGCTGACCTGGAACAACGATTCTTGGAAACACAACTTCACAAACCCTACAAATACTATCGCTACATCGATGATATTTTCATTGTCTGGACGGACGGAAAAAAGAAAACCTTAGAAAGTTCCATAATGCATTTAATACATTTCACCCATCTATCAAACTCAAAATGGACTTCTCCACAGAAAGTGTAAACTTCTTGGATACAACTGTCACAATAAACAAGGACACACTACATACATCCCTATACAGAAAACCCACAGACCGATCCAACTACCTGAACAAATCCAGCTTCCATCCATCCCACACAAAGCAAGGCATCATCCATAGCCAAGCCACCAGGTACCACCGCATCTGCTCCAACACTGATGACAGAGACATGCATCTAAAAACACTGTCTGAGACACTCAAACAAAAGGGATACAAACCTAGGATCATCAATAAGAAAATTAACTCTGCTCTACAAACACCACGTGAACACCCGTTGCAATACACAGACAGACAAACATCCTCACGCATACCTTTGGTAGCCACATACAATCCTGCCCTAGAAGAAATCCGAAAAATCATCAAGGATCTGCAGCCAATGCTAGCAGAGGATGAGGAGTTAAAAGACATTTTCCCTGAACCCCCATCTTGGCCTTCAGAAAACCAGCTAATCTCAAACAAAAGCTGGTGAGTAGCAAACTACATACTGAAACAACACAGATAAAAAAAACCTGGAGTCATAGGCATAAGGGGAACATGACCCTGCCAGCACTACAGGACGGTGCACATGGTATTAGGGCAGGAAAGGGTTAACCCAGCAAGGGTTAGCACGAGGAGAGAATGCACAGGGAACAGGGAGGAAGTCACAAGGAACGTGACTGTAGGGGGAAGGGGACAGGGCTATAAAGCCCCTCTGCACACTTGCAGGGGGCAATTAGTGAACACCACAGGAGCAGTTTCCCGCCCTCCCCTTTTGTTTTTTGGCTGTGTGTTTCCATGTTGGCTGGTGTTTTCTTTCCCCCTTTCCCTCTCTTTTTTCTTTTTTGCAGGATACGTTTTCTTTGCTGTTGGCGGAGGAATTCCCTGGAGAAGTTTGAAGGATAAAGAAGAGCCCCGTAGGGAAAGAATTGGACGAAGGGGCCCCATGGATGAAGTGCCGGACGAGGTACCCCGTTGAAAGCCTAGTGTTAAGGGTTAAGGCATGACTAGGCAAAATTTTAGCACCTAAGGTGTTAAGCCTTTGAGGCACGTGCAAGACCAGAAGGGAGGGGGTAATTGCCCTCCCTGAGGGGATATGTAAAGGGGGGGGGTTATGCTATAGGGTCAGCATTTTAAAAAATATTTTCCCGCCCATCCCTCCCTGATTTTTGCATTAGCCGGGGGGCTCAGGTTTTTAAGCTGGTACGGTGCAGGAGTTAACCATCTAGGTGTGGTTACTTGTGGTGCACAGAGGTATAAGTGCAGGACACTCCAGGGGCATCTGCCCCTGTGAATCGTATGGTCATGTGACTGCCGCGCTGGGGGATGCCGGCAGTTCCAGCAAGGATACAGGTGGACACGCCCATACCAGCAGGTTACTTCATGGTTATGATTGGCTATCATTGTTGTTATTTTGACGGTGAAATGTTAATATACTGGGCCAAAATATGTTTGGCTAACAAACGGTTATAAAGTTATCAACGATGTAAACATTTAATAAAGGTTGAGTGTCGTGGTGCTGTGTTATATGCGGTCCGCACCGCGGACAAATTAAAATCCATAGTTCACAATTAATAAAGTTTTTGAAATAAAGAATTGTCTCTTGTTTTATTTAGAAGGGGGGGGCAAAACTGGACGCTACTTCATTCATGGGAGCGGCGAGTTGATGGTTTTGGTTAGAGGTTAGAGTTAATGCCCTTAAGCAAAGCGTTAAGCTGGAGCTCCCCTATCCGACCCGCGGTCGCTTGGGCGATTGTGGTATCCGGCGGAAGGGGTAGTGTGAATCCATTGTCTGTGTTTAGGTTGGGAACCCTCAGCTGTTTGTACACAGGTGTACAGAAGACTGTATAGTATTTATACAGAAGTTATTATTAAAGTGTTTTTTACAATAATTTATAAGATGTTAAATAAAGTTATGTCGAGACATTTGTTAAATAAATGTCTCGGCCTTTTCTAAATCCAATCCTGCTGGTGTCTGTCTTTTATTTCGGGTATGGGAAGTGGGGAACCTCCTGGGCATGGGCAGTGCAAGGGTCATGGGAGCAAACCATGCAACAAAGCTAGATGCAAACTCTGCCAACACATCTGTACCAGCAACACAGCCACCCACAGCAACAAAACACACAATATTAAAGGATATTAAAGGCACTTCACAGAATGTTGTATACATGATTCAATGCACCAAATGTACTAAAGGGTGTTACATCGGTGAAAGCTGCCGGCAACTTAATGAAAGGATGAATCTGCACAGATACTCCATCAACCATCATGATGAAGAAAACTTCTGCACTCCAGTTGGGCGCCACTTTACCCAAACCGGTCACTCTATATATGACCTTAAAATCAAAACACAGAGGTCAATTCAAAAACACCCGAGAAAGAAAGACATTTTAAGCCAAAATGATACATTTTTATGATTGTAAAAACAGAGGACTTAATGTGGATTTGAGCTTCTTAGCACACTATCAAAACTTCCTATAACCTGTGGCTTTTTGTTTTTCTCTCTCTCCTACATGCTCCCCCCCAGCCTTATCTGTGCAGTATATGCCACTATTTACGACCCTCTTAGTTTTTTGTCTGCAAATTCTCTACCTTGTTGTTTTAACCCCTGTATCAGAACATGCACTGGTTATTTTAAAATTTGTTTTTCACTTGCTCGGTCAGAAATGCTTTTGACTTGATAAAGGGAGGACTCCCGAAAGCTCATCTATTATTTTTAATACTGTTAGTCCAATAAAAAAGGTATTAGGAGATTCTGCAACAGTCTGTTTTTTTTTGCATTCTTACATATACATACATACATACATGCATACATACACACACACATATATATATATATATATATATATATAAGAGATATATAAGAGACAGTAGCAGAGTTTAAGAGAGTGTAGCAGAGGGTAAGAGACAGTAGCAGAGTGTAACAGAGTGTAAGAGAGTGTAGTAGAGTGTAAGAGACAGTAACAGAGCGTAAGAGACAGTAGCAGAGTGTAAAAGAGTGTAACAGCTTGTAAGAGAGTGTAAGAGACAGTAACAGAGTGTAAGAGACAGTAAGAGAGTGTAAGAGACAGTAAGAGAGTGTAAGAGACAGTAAGAGAGTGTTATAGACTGTAGCAGAGTGTAAGAGACAATAGCAGAGTGTAAGAGACAATAGCAGAGTGTAAGAGACAATAGCAGAGTGTAAGAGACAATAGCAGAGTGTAAGAGACAATAGCAGAGTGTAAGAGACAATAGCAGAGTGTAAGACAGTAGCAGAGTGTAAGACAGTAGCAGAGTGTAAGACAGTAGCAGAGTGTAAGACAGTAGCAGAGTGTAAGAGAGTGTAACAGAGTGTAAGAGACAGTATCAGAGTGAAAGAGACAGTATCAGAGTGAAAGAGACAGTAGCAGAGTGTAAGAGACAGTAAGAGAGTGTAACAGAGTGAAAGACAGTAGTAGAGTGTAAGAGGGTGTAACAGAGTATAGGAGACAGTAGCAGAGAATAGGAGACAGTAACAGAGTGTAAGACAGTGTAAGAGACAGTAACAGAGCGTAAGAGACAGTAGCAGAGTGTATCAGTTCCCTGGTGGGTGGGTGTCTGGCCGATGCAGACGTTGCCTGGTGGGTGGATGTCTGGTCGCTGCAGACGTTGCCTGGTTGGTGGATGTCTGGTGGGTGCATTTGGTCCCTGGTGGGTGCATTTGGTCCCTGGTGGGTGCATTTGGTCCCTGGTGGGTGCATTTGGTCCCTGGTGGGTGCATTTGGTCCCTGGTGGGCGCAAAAGTTCCCTGGTGGGTGGATGTCTGGTTGGCGCATAAGTTCCCCCGTGGGTGGACGTCTGGTGGGCGCATAAGTTCCCTGTTTAGCATGCAGTGTCATGGAGTAACCGAGTGGGTGGGTGTCAGCGCTGTCACAGGTAACTGAGTAGGTGGTGCTAGAGCCAGTGAGCATGTAGGTGTTGGTGCTTAATAAAACATAAGTTAAACAGGCAACCATTTCTTTATTACAATCTACCATTTATAAAAACATGCTTAACAGAAATTAACAAAATTAGAAAACAAGCGGTTTGCATGTTTAACACATCTCTAGGGAAACGCCTTGCTTCCTTGGCGTGGAATGTAAATCTGTAATGGCTTGAATTCTTCTCGACTGCTGGGTTCCGCCGCTCTTTGTAAACAGACTTGGTAAAGAAGGTAAGAAATAAAGTAGACCTGTCCATGTGAAGATGTGTAAAACATGCAGAGCTGAAAGGTCTGTCTCCTGCTCATTGGGACATGGGGAGCCTCATGGGACCCCGAGGTGGAGCAGGCCGGGGTGGGGGCAGAGGGCCACGCTGGTATCCGTATGGAGGTGGTCTGGCCGGGCCGTTGTAGCATCAGAGGTGGAGGGTGCATGCCTGGTGGCATTCCTGGGTGACCTGTGAAAGGGCAGAAAGTGGGTTGTTCACCAGACATCTATACCACCAAGAACATCTAAAGCCCAAATGGGGGTTTTGTTTAAAGAACAGTTGTTGTGCAAAGCAGTTACAATGGACCTACCTGCAGGAACACTGAGTGCGAGCTGTTAGCGCATGACACTAGACTGAGTGGGGGTGGGTGGATTTGTCTAAGAGCGGGCGGGCACTTGTGCAGTGTGCAAAAGAGCGGGTGGGCGCCAGTGCACTACGTAAGAGAGAGAGAGTGGGTGCCAGTGCACTGCGTAAGAGAGAGAGAGTTGGTGCCAGTGCACTATACAAGTGAGCTGCCCCCCCCCATTCTTAATTAACACAGCAACACTAACCACTCATCTGCAATCCCTGTCAGCAAACAAACATCTACATGGTCTGTCAAGCTCTGCCACATGAGGTGCATTTTTACAAAGAAGGTGTATATAGGGGTTACGTATAAAATGGTGTCATATGCTTCGTTGCTGGATAAAGCTTTGCCTAGCATACAGGGCGGGGGAGCAATTTTATCGTACATATGGCACAGCCAATAGCAGAGGCCACCTGCTCGGCCAGGCTTAACTCGCCTCATAACCAAGACAGCATTAGAAACAATTAGCAGTGCTGTTAAACTCTTTAAAGGCCACACAAACTTTTGCTATAGGTTTACTCACGGCAGCAAACTGTACAGAAGCTAAGAAAATAACCAACCTGCTCAACGATTGGTCGAAGAGGAGCAGCATCTTTAGCACGCCATCTTGGAGCAGAGGAAAAACAGAGCTCTAAAACGGAATCTAGGAGCATGAATGTAAATTAAAAAAAAATGCAACTTACTCATGGCGCCAAATGGGGGTGCTCGTGGAGGCATTCCCATAAGAGGTGGCCCAGCCTCCCTGAAAGACAAATCAGTTAATGCTGAATTTAAACTCAACCTAGTATCCACCATGAAGACTTATCCTAGGGATGTACTAAACAGCATATTGGGGATGATGGGATGATTGGCTGCAATGCTCAGCACTATCAATAGGTGTCAGTACACATTTTACACTCATGGTAAATCAAAGTATGTTCTTTTAGGTAGTTCTTGATACTAAGTTGCAATGAATACATTGCAAAAAGAAGCTGCAAATGTTTAACTATTTACTTGCTGAAATATATACAGTTTTATAAAGGAATCATGGTAAATTCTATAGAAATAACAGAAAAATGTTATGTAATCAATATATTGATTTAATATGGTACATGAATGTGCAAACACCATATTTTACCTGTTTTGATTGGCACAATATGGGAATATATATTTTAAACATGGGGATTATGGGTGGAATATTATAGTTACACATGCTAAGTAACACATTTGACCCATTTCTGATAAGAATATGGGTATAATATTTTTTTTACATGGGGATTATGGGTGGAATATCATGGTTGCACATGCTAAGGAACAGATTTGACCTATTCTGATAAGAATATGGGAATATTTTTTTTACATGGGGATTATGGGTGGAATATTATAGTTGCACATGCTAAGGAGCACATTTGACCTGTTTCTGATAAGAATATGGCTATAAATATTTCTTTAAATGGGGATTATGGGTGGAATATCATGGTTAGAGATGCCAAGGAACAAATTTGACGTTTTTTTTCTGACAGGAATATGGGAGTATTATTATTTTTACATGGGGATTATGGGTAAAATATGGGAATTTTATTCTTTTTACATGGGGATTATGGGGGGCATATTATAGTTACACATGCTATGTAACATATTTGACCTGTTTCTGATAAAAATATGGGTATAATCTTTTTTTACATGGGGATTATGGGTGGAATATCATGGTTGCACATGCTAAGTAACATATTTGACCTGTTTCTGATAAGAATATGGGAATATTATTATTTTTACATGGGGAATATGGGTGGAAGATCATGGTTACAGATGCCAAAGAACACGTTTGACCTCTTTTGATAAGAATATGGGAATTTTATTCTTTTTACATGGGGATTATGGGGGGCATATTATAGTTACACATGCTATGTAACATATTTGACCTGTTTCTGATAAAAATATGGGTATAATCTTTTTTTACATGGGGATTATGGGTGGAATATCATGGTTGCACATGCTAAGTAACATATTTGACCTGTTTCTGATAAGAATATGGGAATATTATTTTCACATGGGGATTATGAGTGGAATATTATAGTTGCACATGCTAAGGAACACATTTGACCTGTTTCTGATAAGAATATGGGTATATTTTTTTTACATGGGGATTATGGGTGGAACTATGTGTAACTATAATATTCCACCCATAATCCCCATGTAAAAATAATAATACTCCCGTATTCCTGTCAGAAAAAGGCAAAATTTGTTTCTTTGGCATCTGTAACTATGATATTCCACCCATATTCCCCATGTAAAAAAAAAATGTTATACCCATATTCTGATCAGAAATGGGTCAAATATGTTCCTTAGCATGTGTAACTATAATATTCCACCCATAATCCCCATGTAAAAATAATAAAATGCCCATATTCCCATATTGTGCCAATCAAAACAGGTAAAATATGGTGTTTGCACATTCATGTACCATATTAAATCAATATTTTGATTACATAACATTTTTCTGTTATTTCTATAGCATTTACCATGATTCCGTTATAAAACTGTATATATTTCAGCAAGTAAATAGTTAAACATTTGCAGCTTCTTTTCGCAATGTATTTGTGGCAACTTAGTATCAATAACTACCTAAAAAAACATACTTTGATTTACCATGAGTGTAAAATGTGTACTGACACCTATTGATAGTGCTGAGCATCGCAGCCAATCATCCCAATATGCTGTTTAGTAAATCCCCTTATCCTATGATCAGAGGCAGTCTTCTAATGCAGGTCACAGAGTTCTGCAACATGGCAACCAGAAGACTAACAGAATGGAGCAGGAACAGTAAAATTTGTAATATTAAGGCCGACCACAGCGAGTTTCTGATTTAAAAAGTGGAGAGCTGACCCTGTACGATGTATTGTTAAATCAGTCAGTAACACACTTTATGGAGCTGGCTAAACAGATTGGCTCATGCTCTGTGAGGTAGAGCCAATCCCCAAACCCACATCAGCCTGAAAACAGGGAAGAAGATACAGAGAAAGCTTATGTGCATCCGCTAAATTACACAGAATATAAGATTGATTAAATACAGCTACATGTTGATTAACGCAGCCCTGACACCCTGCAAGGACTGGCCCAGAGGCAAACCGCCTTGAGTCAGCTAATCAACCAATAAACTCCAAGGCTGGGCAATTAGTGGCCCCTGGGTCAGTAAAACACAAAAATAAATTTCCACAATATTTATGCAAGCCTAAAACATTCAAGTTGTGATTTCATTCAATAAATGCTTAATACACCGGAAAACGCATTGCTTCATGGGAGTTGCTTCCCCAACATGCAAGCTAAGCAAACGTGCCATCCTCCACAGGTGAAAAGCCTTCTACAGCACCCAAACCATTCCTTCGCAGTAAATCTGATTGAAATGGCAAACACCACCAACCCCACATTCATTTCCTCTGATACTTTGCAAGCTTAAAGCAGTGCAATGTGGGAAGTGTAGTTCCTCAGCCACATGGACACTACCCCCTCCCTCACAGTTGAAAAGCCTTTTACAGCATAAAATGTTAATTCCATGGCAGTAAAGCTAGTTGAAAGGGCAATTTTATAACCACTCCCAAAGAAAAAACATATCACCAATGATGGAGTAAAACAATGTATTGAGAGAACTGCAGTTTCTCAGACACAGAAACACCAAACATTTTACTCCAGCCGCTCCATGAAACAAGCCTTACCACTTAGTGATGTCCGGATCATGAACGAATCGCTCATTTGATCCGGTTCTTTTTAGTGATCCGGATGAATCGGTTCACTAGACTGAACGATTCATTTGTAACGGTTCAGTCTGTGAATCATGCAGCTGTAACCTGATCCTAGAGCTGTGAGTCATCTGCAGAGCACTCAGACACAGACTCTGGGGTCAGGTTACAGCTCATTAATTCACACAGGAACGATGACTCAGAGTCAGAGAGTCGTTCAAAGATTCGAATGATCCGAAGATTCGAATGATTCAAATGATCCGAAGATTCGAATGATTCAAATTATTCAAAAGATTCGAATCTTACAGGGATCCGGATCTTACAAGGATCCGGATCTTACAGAGATTCGAATCATTCAGAGAATATTACTGATACCATACTTTTATAAATAAATACATTAATAATGTTCACACTGCCCCCAGGATTTAGATTCCCCTGAGTTTGCCCCCCTTTACCTATAACTGCACCTACAGTTAACTTTATTAAATTAATTAAATTAACCCTTATACCCCATCAACCATAACTGCCCCTGAAATTAACCGTAAAGATCCCATTAACCATAACGGCCCCTGAAATTAACCCTAAAGACCCCATTAACCATAACGGCCCCTGAAATTAACCCTAAATACTCCATTAACCATATCTGCCCCTAAATTAATTGCATGTACTCCAGACAAATTACCTAATAAATTGGTATGGTTGATGGGGTCTTTAGTGTTAATTTAGGGGCAGTTATGGTTAATGGGGTGTTTAGGGTTAATTTGGGGGCGGTTATGCTTAATGGGGTGTTTAGGGTTAATTTGGGGGCAGTTATGCTTAATGGGGCTCTGTGCCCTTCCGAGCGGGCTCTGTGCCCTTCCAAGCGGGCTCCCTGCCAAAAGACTTATTACCGGTATTTATTTTGCCATACGTCCGGTTTCTTGCTTACAGACTGTATTACCCTTATTTGCTTGTCTTGTTATATACATACAATACATCGCATTACCTGGATTTCTGCTTGTGGTGTCTTTGTTTGTATAATTGTGCGCTGTGGGTTACAGACCGAACCCCAAGTATCCCCTGCATATGGGCTCCTACCCGACCTGATCACCCGAGTCCTGACAACCACCTTTTCAGCATTACGGCACAGCCGGCTCATTCTGGATCCATGGATATTAAACCACATTTATTCGTTGTATGCAAATGTGGAGCAGATAATAATAATATGTAAGTGTTTGATGTTGGGGTGGTGATACACATATCCACTTTAACACCATACACGCACACACCGCATACTTACACGCAGAAGTCATTATGGGGATTCGAACCACCGATCCTTTTTAAGTCAGGCAGGTAACTTTACGCCACCGAGCAGCCGATCACGCTCTCTCGCTGTGGATATATGACCCTGCTTTCTCCTGACATGCAAATAATACTCATATGCGCCTGCTCTAAAACTTTACATGGACACTGATACCATGATGTCTCTGCAGGGATTCGAACTAACGACCCGTTTTACATCAAACAGATTATTTAACCTTCACGCCACCAGACAGCCAATCGTGCTCTCTCGCCGTGGATATATGACCCTGCTCAGGGGCGTAACTAGACGCCTCAGGGCCCGGGTGCGAGAATCTGTTAAGGGCCCCCAAGCAGTAAATGCTGGAACCTAGGCATTATGGGACTGTGATTGCTGTTAGCAATCACACTCCTATCATGCCAAGTCAGCCAGTACATGCTGGTACAGGGTGGCTGTAAGTGCAGACCCCATACTGCTGGCAGCATCACTACACAAGGGGGGCAGCTGGCCAGGTTTCAGCATGTACTGGCTGACTTGGCATGATAGGAGTGTGATTGCTAACAGCAATCACAGTCCCATCATGCCTAGGTTCCAGCACTTACACATCCATGCTATCACACACACACTCACACACTCATTTATTCATATAATCATTAATTCACAGATTCATTCCCTCAATAACACACACTCATTCAAACACCCTCCCCACCCCCTTACCTGCACTGCATCTCCCTTCGATGCCGCTAACAGACTTCAGCAGGGGGCGCGGCCTCCCTCTGCCTTCTCTGCTAAAGCACAGAGGAAGTAGGATGTCACGTGAACACCGCTTCCTCTGTGCTGTCCAGAAGACCCTCCCACAAGTAAGTAGCAGGGCTTGAGGTGCGGCTCGTGTAAGATCGGTTGCCCTGGCTGCCGATCTTACGCGGGCCGCACCTCGAGGTCTCGCGGGCCGCATTTGGCCCGCGGGCCGCATGTTGGACGCCCCTGCCTTATTAAAAAAAAAAAAAACGTAAAAAAGATTTCGGTTGGCCCCTTGGCTTGGGCCCCCCTGCCGCCGGGGCCCGGTCGCAGTTGCGACCCCTGCGACCCCGGTAGATCCGCCACTGACCCTGCTTTCTCCTGCTTCACATATACTTATATGTCCCTACTAAAATAATATATACACTTTATATACATTAACATTACAGAGGAACCAACAGGATTCGAACCAGCGTTCCTTTGCATTTCAGGCAGGTTTCCTTACCTTTCCACCACCAAGCAGCCGGTCAGTGTCTTTCGCTGTGGAAAAATGACCCTGCTTTCTCCTCACATATACTAATATATACCCTCTCTAAAACATTACATACAGTCCCTCTAACAACCTACATATACACACAGCAACTGTAACAATATATATACTCACACTAACAATAAGGGAGCCTCGAAAACACTAGATACAGCAATACCATATATAAATAAATATATACACTGCAAAATACTTACACGGAATAGAGAGGCCATCAGGGTCCGAACCAAAGAACCTGTATATACTAGGGAAGTCACACTACCATTATGTCATCAGGCAGACAGCCTTGTACTCTCGCCATTGGAATGTGATGCCTGCTTCCTCCTGACTCACATATAGTTATATGGAACCACTCTAAAACAACACATTCAGTAATTTTACCATAGATATATATATATACAAATACAGCAACTCTAACAATACATACTTACACTTTAACACATAATGTTCAGATACAAAAATACTATATATGTCAAACCATAGAATTCAGAGAGGGCATACATGCCTTTTACATGGATAGCGTGCATAACAATGTCATTATATTAGTAAATAAAAACAGTAACAGTTTTACAGTTTGAATACTTTACCCAAATGTTATTTATTTTCGGGGGTAATTATTTATTAGAGACACAAGGACCAAAATATTTCTACCGCCCCCAGCAGCCGCTGATCATTAAAAATAAGGATAATGTTTCTAATATTGTGTTATTCGGGCAAAATAACAACAAAATACCCTGCAGAAGAATTGATGGGGCATTTTTTTTTGCTTCGGACAATGCAATTACCCTGTGGCACAGATATATGAGAAGCCCCTTGGTGGGTTTCCGCATAACTTATTATCAGTCATCCACGGATTTAATGATCATCGATATATGGTGGCATTTCCCCTACTGAGTTAATCTGCACAGCTCGCACTGCTGGAAGTAACATTTTAATCAGATATTTCTATTATGTTTTAGTCATTTTCACAAAAACAGCATCCCTTAGTATGCAGAGCAATTTGCTGGTGCCCCAGACTGGCTTATCACCTTCCAGGGCTAGTCAGAGGAAAGCCGAGGATCTCCCTAACCAGCCTACGTGGGACAATGGGATAGATAACAGGGACAGTGGCTAAAAATCGGTACTGTCCTGTGAAAACCAAGACTGTTGGGACTTATGCATTTTAATAAGCAATGTACAGCCGGTCCTTGAATAACACTCTCACTCTTATGCTCTCTTATACTCTCACTCATGCTTTCTCTCTCAATGACTTTTGTTGTTCTTCTGTCTTCTCCCCATGTCTTCTTTCTTCGTCCACTTTTCCTCGTTTCTTCTTTCTTCCGGCCCCCCCCCCATGAATCGGGCCTTCCAGTAAACTGCCTCACCCATTTAGACGCATACTTCCCAGGGGTAAAATACCCCGTACTTCTCAGCTAAGTAACTCCAAAACAGTCATAATGATTAAAACCAAAAAGCTGTATACTGCTAGCTTCATTGCATGAACATGGCAGCAGCGGTTTAGCTGACTGCTCACCTCACCTGTGCTCAAGCAGTGATTTATAATATACATTGTAAGCTGGGAAGCTTCAGGGAAATCAAATCAGTGAAGAGAGAGAGAGAGAGAAAGAATAAGAGAGAGAGAGAGAATACGAGAGAGAGAATGAAAGAGAAAGAGAGAGAGAATGAAAGAGAGAGAGCGAGAGAATATAAGAGAGAGAGAATGAATAAGAGAGAGAACAAGAGAGGGGGCAGAATAAGAGAGAGAGGGAGAACAAGAGAGGGGGCAGAATAAGAGAGAGAGGGAGAACAAGAGAGAAGGGGAGAACAAGAGAGAAGGGGAGAATAAGAGAGGGGGGGTAAGAAAGAGAGAAAAGAAAAGACAGGGAGAAAAATAGAGAGAGAGAGAAAAAGAGAAGAGAGAATATAAAAAAAAAGAATAAGAGAGAGGGAGAGAAAATAAGAGAGGGGGGTATGTTATATACTGTATATATTTCATTTTATTCTGTAAACACCCTAACATCATATCTGGGAACTCTCCTGGTTTACCCCGGAGTCTCCGGGTCAGTCTCTTCTTTCTTATAGTGGGAAATAAAGTTACATTTAACCTGTTTTACCCATCAATGTCTATATAACCCCCCCAAAGAAAACCCATGCATGAAATAGTTTTGTTAAGCTTCCATAGCCCAATGTTTTTGCCCCTTGTCTTAAACCAAGCGCTGTGATACTTAACACCGATCTATAGCGTGGCCACAACATGCTCGCTTTCTATTTTTTACATTTTTCTTTATAAACATAATACGTCAAATTTTTCGGGAACAAAAGAAAAATGCGTTAAAAAAATGAGATATTCCTCCTGTATAATCCCATGCGAATTTTCTATTGTAAAACACAAAAATGGTGTGTTCTTTGTGTTATTATGCTAAGTGCGTCTCCCCCCGTCCGCCATATGAAAGCTTTCTGTTTCCATAGAAATCTCTGCCCCTTTCCGTCGTGATACTATCTGCTTCGCGTATCTCAACATAATTATATGTATTAACCCACGTACGTGGCCAAAGAAACCCACAAACCAGATTTTCATTAGCTGTGTTGGTGCCAAAGGGGTTAAACAACTCCCAATCACATCCCTCCTATTTTAGTTATTTTTTGAATTTATTTAAATTATTTTTTTTTATTTTTTTTTTAAAGGACTCTTTCTGGTCTGCGGAATAAGCAGATAATGGGTTCTTAGGGTCTGATCACGGCTTGTTCATCCCACTTGAAAGATAATGGACAGGGATGGGCACTTTTACCCCTTTACAGCAACAAAAAAAGGGGGGGTTTAACCCTATGGGTGCCACAGTGATACATTGGTAAAATAATTGTCCCTATTCTATGTGTATCGGCAGCATGCGCAGCCCGTCTGCTCTGTTTTTTGTACCTCGAGGATATTTTGATCTCTACGGTATAATCTACAAAATAAAAAAAAAAAGATTGCATGAAAGAAATAATCCTTGTGATCTTCGGAGCGAAAACTGGCTTTATACGGCCGCTTGGCGAAGCAGAACACAATTGACAAAAGACTAATCCGGTGGCAAGCTGCAAGGTTCAAGGGACGTAAAACAAATCCTGCGCAAGGTTTAGGATGAGCTTAGTATTGGAACATAACGAACAAGGATTTGATTTTATGGAAGGGGTGGTGGATACGGGAAAGGATTAATGTTCCACGCAACACCAGGCGCACGCGCTACTGCTGGCTAAATGAGAAATGGGGGAAGAGGGCATGATGGGTGGTGCATAGCCAGGAGTGGGTGTGGTTATCAATCAAGCCCCTCCTCTTTTGCGTGCCATGAGGGCTGTAAACCATGGTGTGCTGCTAGGTGCATGCCGAGCAGGACATGCGTCATGGATGGCCACCATAGTAAGGATCTGAATATTATTAGGAACTTCCCAGAGTAGGCAACCTGAAGCGCTCCCTCTTCAGGGTGTGTGGTTCAATGAAGGGGTGGGGCTAGCATGCACAGGGGCAGGTCTAGCCCAAGACAATCTTTAGTGGGTGGGGAGTGAGGCAGAAACTGGGTGGGGAGTGGGCGTGGTCAAACTGAACCCGGGAAAGCAGGGCTTTCCCTGTGGATTCTGGGTCGAACCTGGCGAGCTCCTAGGTATGATGAGAGGTGAATACAGTTCCTCTGGACTCTGGGAGTCCTCCATTAGACGGATTATCCTCCAAGCTCCGTACACACACGCAGCCGGGGCTAGAATCCACAAAAAAGCCCCTGTTTGTGTTTGGGGTCGCCTGGCTTATTCCAGAGAGAACTTTACCACTCGGTGCTTCATAAACAGAGATTAGACCTGCGATAAGTCATATCTATTGATTACCCCTACTGCGTGCACTAATTAGCTCTGCTCGTTATACAAAGCAGCTCAGGAAGATCCGAGCCCACGTCCCGGCATCGGAACAAGGATGCAAAATTGATTACGTGTTCTAAATATATCTGAAAGCCGCCACCTAGAACCTGCAATTTAATATGTTTATAATATGTTTATAAACCAATATCGTAACGCTATATGACTTTAAGCAGACGCTGGGAATTTTGTTTATAAAAAGAGACTTCGGACTAAGATTTTCATCTTGGGAGACTTTAAACACTTTACATGTTGTAAAAATGTTGTTTAGGTAATTTTGGTATATTTCCTATATTTGCCGACGGGCAGTCTAGAACGGAGAATGCCCCCTCCCAGGTAGATTTAGCTAATGAAGGTCTCTAAAGAAATTACTTGAAAATAGGTTGCTATGTTCTGCCATAAAGCAGTTACCACAGGGAGATCTAGCAGTAGTGGGTGGAGCCAAAAGTCATGTGACATCCTACAATGGGAGCGTTTCTAGTCGGGAACATGCCCCACAATATTTCAGGTGTTTTGCCAGCGTTGTTGGGTGTAGCTAGAGGAATGGGCAGGGCCTTAGGTGGGAGTGGGTGTGGGCAGGTCCAGAGGTGGGAGTGGGTGGGGCTGTGGGCATGGCAAGCCACCTCGCAGCACTCCTCTGGAGGTCTTCACTGATTTTACCGCTCCTTGGGCCATTCAGTGGACATCAGCCCATTACCCCCCACTGTTTGTTGGGCGGGTCCCACAACAACAGGACACTTAGGAACTATGAACCTATTTGTTATTTTAAGAAGCTATTTAGTTTTGCTACGTTCCCTTTAAGTTGACTGAAGCACTTGTATCCCTGCCTCCGTGGACCACTCCTTTGGTCATACTTCATTATACATTGCCCGGTTACTATCCTTCCTCAGACCATTATCTTGATCCACATGAAGCCATCTCTTCATTATTACTTACAGGAAATGAGACCTCTTGCCTTTTTAATCTTACAGTTCGCACTACGAGAAATTCCGCTCATTATTAATAGTTATTTTTAGTGTGCGAGCGTAGGGTGGCCCCACGTAGAAGTTAATGTCATACACCCCCTAGAGTCACGGAGACCGATAATTCTGGCCGTGAACCCGTTGACGGGATAATGAGATTACACGCAGGTCATGGGGAATGATGCCACTCATGATGCTTTGCCGCTCATTGCATCCGAAAAATTCAAGATTTTGAGAGCAAATTCACTCCACGTAGGTTTTATTTTGTTTTGATATTAGATTTGCTATTAAAAAGTCCCAAAGTGGATAGTGAGGTCTTCTGTAAGCAGATTGTTTTGTCTAAGTGGAACAGCACCTTTACTAATATAGGTACAAACATCTGTAAACAAAATATATATATATTTTATAAAATTGGAAAAAATGTAAGTATAACTAGGCACGCATGCTACAGGATCTGCCCCGTGGCTTTGTGCTCCATGAAGGACCCCATTCTAGTTATCAGTAGCTACAGGAGCTTTGAATCCCCCGCTAAAGGGATTCATAACATTTTTGGGGGCCACATTTTTAGGAGGAACGACAGTGGGTGGTATTAAGGTAGAAAGTGTGAGTTGGATGGAACTCAATGCATAGAAGCAATACATTCCAGATTCCAGCGCTCTAGCGGAAGACGATGAGAGTCTACAACCACTCGTCTCTACCATGGATGTTCTAGTCTTAGAACCCTCCCAGCCGGCTCGGGGAAACATTACCCACGTAGATACGTCAATTTTACATACCAATATTTTGCAATTCGTGTTGGCGCAGGTGGACCTCACATTGCTAGGAAGACTATGCTACCGGCTTGTCCCTACCGGCATGGGTTTGCGTTCTAGTATTTTGTCTAGGCCGCGGTAGAACGAACCTCTATCGGTTTAAGCCGGAAAAATTTGATTTGTCCAAAGATTAAAAAGCCACGTGATACTTATGTAACTTGGCTGAAACGTACACCCTCCACGTCATGTATGAAACATGTAGACTGTGCCATAGACATTGAGCGGATTGTGACCTAATCAATCTTCACCCTCCTTAACGCTGATATGTCCGTCCATTTGCAAGCCGTACCCACGAACGCTCGTCATGGAAGTGGATCGGAACGCTACAGGTTGGATGGTGAATGCTGTTGAAAGCCCCCATTTTTTTTTTTTATAATTTTTTAATTAATTCATTTTTTGGGTAAAAACAAAACGCCTTGATCGAAAGATCTCGATAACAAGAGAATTGGTAATTTTTTATGTTACACGAAGACGCCGCCGGGTGTCCTGGGCAAAGGAAGCGTTAAAAAAAAAAGTGGGTGTTCTCTGTACCATTACTTATCGTACACAATCTCAAGAAAAAAAAATTTGAAAAGAAAAATCTCGACAGATACCATCCGCTTATATACTGTGACTTATGTTTCTTCCTTCTGTCAATAAAAATGTTAAATAGATATAAAAAAAAAAAGCGGGTGTTCTACGTTAAGAAAGCCTGGTTGGCGACGACGGGGTTAATCAGCATCGTCTTCTCTGTCTCCTCCTCCGCTGAGGCCAGAAATCGTGAAAGTCTTTTATTGTGGAATCAAAAGATGACATCAGTTGCATTCAAGCTCACCCATGATGGGAGCCTATCGTTAGGCTGATTAAGACCTCTATCCTACATAGCTGCCAGTCACACACACACCCCAAGGCCACCGCTTTATCGTCGGAGCCTTGGATAACATTTGCCTGCGTGTGGTTCGCCCACACACGCACACACACACGCACACACACACACACACACAGACAGTGTGTATCAGCTGTGGATGGGTGTTGGCATCAAGGGGCAGATGTAATATGTGTACAGTGTTATATTCCAGCCTTGCACAGAGACACAGACAGATGGTAAGTATTTTACCTTTTTTTTTTTTTTACATTTTTTATATTTAATATTTCTTTAAAAATTAAATAATGATATATATATATATATATATATATATATATATCATTTTTTTTTTTTTATGGCTGAATTTTTTGGGAGCTTGTTAACCAGAAGCGATTTTTTTTAGAAGCGGGTGTTTTATATATTTATATAGAGTTTAATATATATATATATATATATATATATATATATATATATATATATATTAAAATATCGAAGGCACCTGTCGCATTAACAGAATGTGCTCCTATATTTCTAAATCGATATCTGTATTTTTAATGAATAATATAAGCCTTAACTGTAAAGAGGTGTTTAGAGAGGCAATATATTTTATGTTTTGCAGTTAACACGAAACAGATTTATATTTGTTGTAAAAATAGTTATTTATTATTATTATTATTATTATTATTATTATTCAGCATTACAATGTGTCCAGAATCCAGTGCAAGCAGGTTTGGAGACCACCTGTTTGAATTCTGGATAAAGGTTTGAATGAAGGGATTTTAATTTTTTGGGGTAAATGTGATTAGATTAACCCTATGTTTGCGAGGAACCCACATGAGAGCAGGAGGGCGACCCCCCCCCATGTTTGTGTTCTAATTGTATTAATTAATTAATTTGGCTTATTTGAATTATTGTACGGGCAGTGGTGTATAAGACTCTTTCTCAAAGAAGGGTGAGAAGAGAGAGTCAGCTCTAGGAGTGGTTTCTGTAAGGTGTTTTTTTGTTTGTTTGTTTTTTGGAATAGTATGGTGGTTTAGATATTGTCAGGTTTTACCTAGGAGCTGTTAGTGGGGTTTTGGGGTAAGTGGGCAGATTCTCAGGGTGTGGAGATGACTCCTTAATGTTTAAGGATAGCTGAGAATTCCGATTGTTGCTTTTCTCTCTGCTATATGACAGCTGGAATCCCTGCTTGAATACAGGTGACTTCATTCGGAATATCTTTACCTTCTTACAAGTCAGGGTTCCCATAAGGACCATTATTAGAACCAGTTGGTTGCTACCATTAGTGATTGAAAACATCTCAAGGTAAGGTATACTAGTAATCCCTCAGATGTAATATATGTATATGGCCAGGATCCCTGTTATACCATTAGACTGTAAGCCCTTCATGGCCGTGCTTTCTATTAAATTAACGTTATCTAGTCAATAGATTGTAAGCTCTTTGGAACATTCACTTCCATTTAACATAAGGTTATAAGTGGCCAGGGTCAAGGTCTTCTATCCTAAATCCAGGCCACAAGCTTTTCCTACATTGCAAGAACATAAGTCTCAAACTCAGTCACAAGACTGTAAGCTCCTTGGGGGCAACATCTTGGATGATCTCTTCTGCTTTTAGGATGTCAGTCAGTGGAATTGCTTTGGAGATAATTGGTTTAAACATTTACCATTGGGGAGCGGAGATCAGTGGCAGCCTGCGGCAAAGCCAGAATGATCTTATTCTCCTGTCCTGAACTTCTCACCCTTTCTAAGGCCGCCTGAACCAATCAGCAGCAATCAGCAACCTGGCAACGGAGAGATAACTTAATAATAAGGAGAACATACAGATTGTTTATTAAAAGGAGAGATGCCTATTTTTAGCAGATCAGGGATCAATTGTAACAGCTTGTTTATTGATCCAGTAAACTCAATCCCATTTTGGTCGGAAAAGAACCGGCCGTAATTATTTACAACATATCACAGTCCGCGGTGGGTATAACCCATCTGTTAACACAGCGAAAACGCCACTCGCCCCACCGTGCACGTACACCCCAACACTAGCAAGGACCAAATGCCCACCCCTTCCATAAATAACGACCATAGCAAAGCGTTCCTTATTCTTATACCTTCCCCCCCCCCAAGGGAATTCTTAATGGTCATGTTACACAAAAAACAGTCACTGATAGGTTGTTACCGTAGAAACCCAAAAAAGCATGTTAAAAGCGTGCGAGTCTTTTTTAATGCGACAGATCTAAAGCTTATTTGCTTAGATGGTCTAATAAATGTCTGTTCTAAGTGGAACAGCAGCTTTAATCTCAGTACTTGATCTTCCTCCTTGCAGGGGTAACGTCTGGCCACTAATTTCACACATTTTATAACATGTCTTAAGCCTAAAGAGAATATATACATGGGGAAGGGCCCCTCCCACACAGCTTGCTGGGGGGGGGCCCAAAACACATTACCCACCTACTGGCTATATGTGGAATTGCAATAAGAATAAAACCTTTTCCTTTTAGTTACCGTTAAATCCCCCCCTGTAGTTGTGTTGTTACCTTTCGCTTGTATTCAAGGTTTTTTTTTTTCTTTTCTTTAACCCCTTTCATGCCATTTCTGAGCCGTGACTTTTCAGGAAATTCCGCAGTCTTTTGAAATTGTTTGCGATTTTCAGCCGTGCAGACGAAGAGGCAGCGAGGAGTTGGCGTGAATTTACCAGGCTTGGTCTTTGAGATAAAAATGCCTTTGATTTAACGATGCTGTGAGACGGTTGATATAAATTCCTGGAAATGAAAGAGGTCATTTCAGCGCGATGGAGAGATTTAATGAAACACAACATATACATCAGAATTTGGAATTGGCTCGTTATACGGTGGGGGCTTCGCACTGCTTTTTGCCCCACCTGAAATTTCTAATTGAATTCAAACGGTTCTCCCTTGGACACCCGAGACTGTTGGCGTTACCCCCTTCATTGCAGAGAGTGTCCCTGTTTACTTGGTCCAGTCTCTTTCTGGCCCCCAAACCCTTGATGCCCCTTTTCTCCTCCCCTGATGTCTCTCTTTTCTACGAGTTCAGAATGTTTGCTGGGTAAGAGCGTAATATTTGGGATTTTGATTACATATGCCAGGGTTCCCACCCCTTAAAGGGATCGCAGACTTGAAAAAGAATGAGATTACGATGATAGCGACTTACCTATGTATGGAAATTGGGCAGCTCTTCTGCCTTCCCGTCACAGCTTTAACACGTGATCATTAATGCACGGCCTTGATGGTGGATAAAGGCGAGATTTAGACCTTAGACCAGGTCAGTACCAATAATGACCAAAGCTGCCTTTCCTAACACAGATACATGCAGAGTCTTCCTTTATGGAACATCTTCATACTTTATTAGAGAAAGCTCGAGTTGGCGTGGGCAACGACAGCCTTTGTTGTGCACCCTTCAAGAAACGTCTCATGACTGTTGACATGAACCCTTCTCTGTCTCGGTACAACCATTTTTTCTTCCCCTGGTATAAGAGAATAGGGCAACATTCTCCATCCTGGTAGACGTACTAGAACACTTAATTACGAGCACAAAACCTTGCGCTACCAAGGGGGGCCAGACACATGGGTCCCTGTCAGCTGCTTCCATTTCAGATCCTTCAAAGATTACCCCTGTACGGTTAGGAACTTTTGACTTTTCTAGTTGATCGTCATACAGTCAGATCAGTAAAAACTTACACGGGGTGTTGGATGGAGCTAAACGAGGACCAAGTACACTGTGGGAGCCTTGTGGTCAGCACTCAATGGCCAAGTAGACATTGGGTGCCGACCATTAATACAAAGAGAATCTTGTTACCAATAAGTAGGATCTTTTGTGGGGTTTTTTTTTCAATTTTTTCCAGTTTACACCAAATGTAAAAATTTGTGAACATTACATAAATTAAGGGGTTTTTTTTGTACCGGATTCTCTACTGTCCAGCTATAATCTATTCCTCGTACGAAGGCACCAGATAATTTGTAACGCGGCGTGTTGGCATCACCCATAACTGAAGACGAGCACTTCTCACTTAACGCTGCTAATCCACGCCAGCCTCGGACCTCTCCACCGTCAACGGGGTGCGCCGATTCTTTAAACTAAACTACAAAAGGACGTTCAGCAAGAGAAGTAAGAAAAAAAAAGGATAGTTATTTTGTTTCATGTCTGGTTTTTTTTTTGTGGCTTTATACAAAATTGTTGGCTCCTGCCTGGCCAGATTGGAGCCATGTTATCAGGAGACATGAGAGGGAGGCAGTTTTGCCATTCCGCCTCTTTGTTCTGCGCCGCACAAAGGTTCCCCAATGATCCTCATCCTTTTGTACTAAGTCTTTTAATATGCATCCCGTTTTGCCCGTCGTACTGAATATATCTATTTCGTTCTTCTATACGGGGACCCGCTGGTTAAATTTGGAAGGGTAGGTTTGGAGCCGGGCCAACCATCAAAAAAAATTAAATAAAAAGAGCTTTGTCTGAATTCGAACAGAAAGTGGCATCGACCGCGCACCGCAAGTGAAAATATTCCTTAGATGGGCTGATAATTGTTCGGTTACCTTGAACTCTGATTATGCGAGATGATTGCTGCCTTTAACCCTTTTTTCTGCAGGAGAGATTTGCATTTCCATTGGTTCCTGGCTTTGGGGGGGGCAAATTAAATCATCCGGTAATAGCAGACGGCAAGCAGAGAAGCGCCATTTATTTAGCCGGTATGGAATGTCTTTCTGGGTTTTTTTTCTCTCAAACCCTTTTTTTGATGGGCTCCCATGTGGCGGCTTTTACGAAAAAAATACAATGATTAAAATGACAGGCGCATTTTAAAACTTTATGTTTAACCTTTGTCCTCCTTAAGAAGATTTAAAGGTCCTCCTCTACCCTTAGTCTATATAGACTTTAGCACTTTGCCTCGTAGTTCGAGATGTCCTTTTTCTCTAGGTGCACAAGTAGATCTAACCCAGTCTCTATCATAAAAGCCTCTTTCAAGAAAGGACAGCGACAGGTGGGGTAACTTGAAGGAACTTAAATCTCCAAGATCTTGTCGATACGTTGTGTAGCCGTGGTCTGGTTAGAGAATAGTCGAGACATTTCTTGATGATGTGTTCGACGAGGGCAGAGAAATCATTGTCATAGTGGTAGAATAGATCAGCTCCCTCCTCTAGCCAGCGTGGCCTAGGAGTGTACGGTGGCCAGACTCCCTTAGGACCCAGGACATGACATATATCCTTTCCAAAGAACACTTGGAAAAACATCTTCAACTGTCCAGAAACACGTATAGGTAAGTATGGGTGGTTTAGCGAGAGTGCCTTATCAAGATGAAGGAGACCCCTTAATAGTGTTAGCTCTTGTGACTCCCAGTTTATTCCTTCTGCCATCTACTTACCGTAAGCATGTTCTTCTGCACCGTGTATCTAAGTCTCCCAAAATCCAACTTCTACACGTGCTCTTGTTCTGTTGCCCTACTTAAATTAATTCTTCTCTTGCGACCTTCATTGAGCCAGTGAATTACATAGAATTTCTTCTCTCTTCCTTCTCTCCATCTTTCTTCTGTCTGCTTAACATTTCTGTCATAGAATGTTGTTCCCCAGGGTCTCCCTCTTTTTCCTGATGACCCCTGCTTGCCTTCTGCTCTTCCTCAGCACAGCCGGTTATAGCACAAGCTTCCCGGGACCAGTTCCACATATCAGCTCCTTGTTTTATAAAATGTCCCATTTCCATCTAAATTTTTGCATTCTCTACTTTGGCAGATCCGTCATGTTATCTTTTCCTGTGAACTTACTCACATAAACTACATATATTTATTAATCTTTCGGTTTCTATAGTAACTACCTATCCGTGTCTGCTATTGTGTCACAAAACAATTAAACATTCCTTAAAAAATAAAAGTTTTTTCATATATTAAAAATATGGCATTATGTAAGTGCACAAACATTTAGGTTCCAAAAAAAAAAAAAAAAAAAGAATCTGTATATATATTTTTTTATTATTATTATTATTTTTGCTTCTTCAGATATTGTTTGGTTTTATACTGAAAAATATTTGTATGATTTTTAAATAATTTGAAAGAAAAGATTCCAAGATGCAATTCTAAAACCTCATGTTTTTTTCTATTCCAATTGACATTTTGAAAAAAAAATAAGAGGAAATGTCACAATAATACCTAAAAAACTATTAAAAGAAAGATAGGAAAGCTTGCAAGACGGTTTCATTACAAAAAAAAAAAAAAAAAAAAAAAAAAAAAAGACTTCTATTTAGGGTCCTATTTTCTTAATTTGAATCGCTATAACCTTTGTACAGAGCTGAACGTTATTAAAAACAAAATTCAGGGACATTTAATATTTTTTATTATTTATATGATTCAAACAAAGTAAACAGAAGAATACACTGTATGCGTCGGGATAAAACCCGAAGGTATCCATAATAAAATAAGCGTCATAAGAAACACTTGTTTTGTCTGCGGTCTAAGCATTTGATACCACATTCAATGCCACGCATGTTATTTTAGGGATGGTATTTAATTTACAAAATAAAATATCTGGCGGAGATTTTTTTTTTAATGCTATTTAAGACAAGAGAAAAATAAAATACATTTCTTGTTTAACTTCGAAAGGTTTCTGGGAGACAATTCCGGAGAAAACTAAAAGTGGGGAGCGGCCCGTGAATTTAGGATAACGGGTCAACCGAATATATTTTAGTTTTATTATTTTCTTACAACAGAAATATAGCAAATCATGGAGCGAAACCAACCAGTTGGGGATTAGCTGTTTAAACGGAAGCTGCTGGGTTAATAGAGTGCTGGTTGCTGTTTGTTGTATTTTTTTTTCTTCTTAAATAATTATTGCAACAAAAAAAATGTTTTGTTTTTTTTATATTATCAGCATGGTAACAAAAGCCCCAATTTTCCCGTCCTTTTGATGGCATCAGCCATCGCTAATAAAAAAAATAAAAAAAAAAGACTCTCAGAAAAAAAAAATAAAACCCATAATAATTGGGGGTTGTGCAACTTGGAAAACAAGATTAGGACGCGTTGCTACTATCCATTTATATTATTTGTGACGAACAAAAGATCGGGCTTAATTAATGCTATTTTTTTATTTTATTTTTTTTACTGTTTTTTTTTTTTATTAGCGTCATTCGAATGCATTTTTTTCAAGCCACGCTATTGTGATGTGTAAGTGTTTTAGAGCCATTATCTTGACAAAGGGAGTGTGTGTGTGTGTGTGTGTGTGTGGGGGGGCTACGAGAGGCCTGCCGTTAGAATTTAAATGCCATGTTGAAAGCTGTGTGATCCAGCAATTTATTATGGGTCAATTCTGCCCTAAACGCATCAAGAATAAGCACACTTCTAAATTTAAAGTAACTTTTTTGAAGCCTTAAGTAGAATTAATGTACAAATATTTTACATGTTCAGATAAAGTAATTTTAAATATAATTATATATATATGTATTACTGTTATTAATCAATATCAAAGTTGGGGGAGCCCCCATGTGGAATTTCACGCCAATGTGACTTAATATGCACATGAGGAACATTCTAACTTTAAAGCGGAACAAAAGACCTCCAACATGGCTTCTCCGATAGACAAGTTGACCCAGAACTGGTCAAACTCATTAGGTCAAACATACTTGCTTGACCCCAAGTCCAGCTCAAAAGGCTAGAGCCTGGAACTCTATAGCAACTCAACTTTTAGTGAATGGGAGTGTCCACGTTCCATCTTGGTTCCTTGAGTTAGGTCAGTGGAGTTGGCCTTACAACTCAATAGACTTTACTGAATAGGATCTGCATTACTCATCTAGTGAGTAGACTCATCTAGTATACGATGACATTGCAGGTGGATTGACTTATCCAAGGGGGATGAAGAAAGCTTCTTACATACTAGGCACTTTGGGCAATTAACCTAACAAACCAAGATCTTTAAGGGCTAACTAGGTCTCGTGGACAGAGAAGGTCCTTGGTGTCACCAATTCAGTGCCCGAGTGCATCTTAAATTACCAAAGCTAACCAACGATTTAGCCGATGTTTTAACAATACACGCAGCAGAGAATGAGAAGACTGGATCCAGGGCTGCTTACGCGCATGTTGCAGGAATGCATTAAGCGTTTCCAGCTCAGAGGGATGAGTCTTCCAAGTAGCTACTTCGCACAGCTTGAGTAAATGTTATCTAATGTGCTAATTAGAGAGTCAGGGGCTCTGACAACTCATTCGAGTTAATTATGAGTTATATCTTGATTTTTAAAGAGCCATGGACCACACTTCCAGCATGTGGTTTGTCCGTATGGATCTGGGTATAAAGCAGAACACGCTCTGCAAACTGCTTGGAAATGCTGAATACGTGTTACATATGAATGACTGTTACCAAAATGACCACTAAAACAGTCTTTTTAATTTTTTTTTTTTTTTTACATTAGGTTGGTGCCTCCGGGAATACCTCCTGCCTACAGATACCATGTAACCAGCCTCAGGCCGTCCTTTTAATCACCAAGAAAAAGCCTCAGGCCGCGTGGTAATGAGTATTAACACCGGAACCACATTGTGAGCAATGCCTTAAGTTTGCCATTTTAGCAAATGGTTTTAAAAAATAAAATAAAAAAAATGGAGCCAACAACAGTTGTCCCTGTATAACACCAAGGTAACGTAACCTGCTATAAAGAGATTGTCTAAGCTAAATCGGCTGACGAAAAGATGGATGGCGAACCTTCGTTCCGAACACCAGCCTCTGGCGCAGTCTGGAAGACTAGTGATTTTGTTGTTTTTAATATAAAAGCACAAACAGCAAACCACTGTCTCCATATTGCACCAGTAGAGTTGCCATCAGGATTCCAAAGTCAAGGTCGGCCAAACTTTCTACTCAAGGTTTAAACGTGAGCGCGACACGCTGGAACTTGTACACCAAAAGCGACCCCTTTGGGTGAAAGTCCTGCATTGCTGGCCGCCCAAGATCTTATATTAAAGAAAGAAAGAAAATAGCCCTGTTCGGTGATATTTTTCGCACACTGATGGTATTTAATCTTTTTCTGCATGACCTTGTTCCTTACAGAATGCTTGGAAACAAAATCTTGACTGCTAATAATTAATGCTGAGAACTGTCAGCAGAGCGAGGCGACGCGCACAATTTTCTTTCTAAATTAAATGTAAATTAGGCAGAAATTATGTGCAATGCAACTATATCCAAATTAAACAATTGAAGTCTAAATGATGCCAAATTTGTTACCACTTGTGTGCGTCTGCGGTCAGAACATGTTGCTTTATCATATGCGGAAGCTTCTGATGTTCTGAAGTAAAGATCATGGAAGATGAACTAGGTTTCTATTGCACATCACGTCTCAGAGCACATCCTGCAAGTGACATCACGCAGGTAAGCATACCTGCTTCATGACATCACATCCTGTCCCCCAGCTCCATAAGGAACAATGTGGCCTTTATTTGGTTTCACCTATAAAGTTTTCTCACATATTACATTTGTCTTTTAATCGCTGACAAACAGCAGTTTTTGGGTGACCTCAACTAGAGACAAACATACTGCATGTCTCCAGTTGAGATTCAACTTGCTTGCCCAATTTAACTGTTGGGCATAAGGCAGGTTTATCGCCATTATAGAGTGCTACCCAATGCACGTCAACTCGTTAAGGCGCCAGCCCAAGCCATCACAATGCCTAACTTGAACACAACTAGACGAGTTTCTCGTTGAGCTTCCCGTTAAAGTCAGTTGCGTTCTGGAGTGACAATTCCAACCTCTGAATCGTCGTGCCCGTTACCAGGGCTCCACCGACTGGATTTCTACTAGTTTTATGAACTAATCTAACGCTGGCTGATCAGCTCCCAAAACGTGTATTATATAGCTAAGGCTGCAACCCGTTAACATGTGTGTATTACACATTACAGACATACACATAGCCGCACAGCTCACCGCTCTAGAACATACCTTTAGCCACAAAGCATCGGGCAGCACCGATAATACGATTCTGGCCACAAATCTCCATTACGTTGCTATTAATATAGGCTGCGATCGAAGTCTTGGCTGTGGGTATACTCTAATACGCATTTTGACCCAATGACCTAAATCCGATTATAGGCGCTTATCCATACGCCAAGACCGAGTCCCGGCTCAAATCAAAGCTCGGCCCTTTTAGATTTATTTATTATTTTGTTGTTGTTGTTATCTGTGTAGCCTGTAAGAAAGAAAAAAAAGAGAAGTGCAAGAGACAGACACCAACACCAATTTGCCACAACGATTGATTTAGTGACTTGGACAGAAAATGCGATAACAGAGACGTTAACAATTCCGTTACCAAACGCTAACATTTGCTCCATTTCCCGCTGTGGCGGCCAGTAGCTGCAAACTACTTGGGAGGCGTTGAACGAACTAGCACAAACGTTTCAAAGAAGCTTAAAAGTCCGAGCGTAACTTTGGAAAACAAAAATAAAAATATGAATTTGGTTTATTGTTAAAAATCTATTCAAAATAAACAAAAAAAAATAAAAATCTAAAGGTTAGTGTTAGAAATAAAATAACTTGGGACAGTGGGGGAAAAAAAAAAATCAACACACTGAACTTCAACTGAGTTAAATACAGTTATTTAGGGCAGATATGAGCCATCAGCTAATGTAGGTTTTGTTTAAGGAACCGTCTGTTCAATAACTGCATGATGTCATCAGGAGGGCAAAAGCAGTGCCGAGAAGGGATATTGTGTATTTTAAAGGGCAAAATATTTGCCGTTCCCACTTCTCTAAATGGGGAAGAGCTGATCGGGTATAATCCACAACGCAGAGCACCATCTTTTATGCCTCGAAAGGAGTCCTCGGACTCAGCTTTCACCTTCCACGATGCTCAGCGAGTGGGACGCATGTAACAGCCGGGATGGGGTCATTGTTCCTCTGGAAATTTGGGGGAAAGGGGCAGTTGTTTCTCCTTAAGAGGGTTGAGAACCTAGCAGTCTTTCAATAGCCGCGTTGATGTCACCTCCTGTCGCTATGAGAGCTTGAAGGTTGGCTTCCCGGTTGATAAAGCCCATCGCACTTAGCTGGTCCAGCTGCTGCTGGAAACGCACTTCGGGGCTCTGGCCCTGCACGGGACGAAGAGAGGAATTACTAGACGATAAGATTTTTAATATGTTACAGACGTCTGACCCTTTCGCCGTACCTGAGAATTTCCCCCAGCCAAGAGTTGGATCATCTGCTGTACCATCTGTTGCTGTGGATTGCTGCTACCCCCCGCTGGAGTAGTACTCGTTGGCGTGGAAGAGGTGGTACTTTCTGGGGCCGTGGTTCCTCCCGATGCGGGTGGCATTCCAGGGACACCGAACGAACCAAGACTACACAAGGAACAAAGTGTTAGTAATGACCTTGTAACAGAACAAGTCTGTTTGTATGGTGATAGCGACATTATAGACTCACCCGGAGACGAGTCCAGGGGCTTCTGTCTGCAGGGTCTGAAGGCCTTGTTGGATCTGGAGCAGGGCCTGCATTGCCCTGGGGTTGGTCATTACGGAGAGCGACTCGGGGTTCTGCATCTGTGAGATACCATGACTTACTCAGCAACTCTTTCTACCTTTCGTGATTTCTCTATCCTACTGTAACGTTTCACCTGGGTCATTGTCTCGTTTGCCCTGTAAGTCTCTCTCAAATATATATATATATATAATTTTCTCTTTTCTCAATGTCACGGTTCAATTATCTCCATAACCCGTCGTCCACCCTATGCGGATTTAAGTTCTTTGTAGCTCAGTTTAAAGGTTGCTGTTCCACCTACTAAGAATTACATTCGCCACACCCCAGAAAACAGTGATGTCAAATGTGATCTCATTTATATATTTTTTGGCTGGGAACATTTGTCATGCGACGCAAAAGCAGGCCATGACAGGTTGTTGCCATAGAAACTGAAAACACTTAAAAAGGTTGGGGATGTTTATATGATTAAACCTTGAGAGGAAAGTATAGTTATCAATCTGATATTTATTTGCTTAACATGCAGTCGAACCTTTACTGGGACGTAGGGAAGAGCTGCTACTCCCAAAAAATTGAGAGGACTCTGATAACAAGCCCTGTCCTGCTATCAAACACATTCCCACTGGTTACGATGGCCGCCCCTGATCATACAGGACTAAGCACATCGTCCCGGCATCACAAGCCTTACCTGCTGTAGAAAGGCAGGCAGCTGGTGTCTTAGCTGTTCTTGGAGCTGAGGATTTCCGGAGAACAGTGGAATGTTGACCATCAACTGGAAGAAGGGAAGAGAGGTCACCGTCATGCCTGACCGGCACACAAACTTCACAGCACACGCACACACACACGCTGTCAGGGAGCTAGCCTTACCTGAGCTGCTAAGTCTGGATTCTGGGAGAGCGCCTGCATCATATTGCGCATGTACGGGGCGGATATCATGCTCTGCATCAGCTGGGGGTTTTCGGATATCTGCTGCAACATTCCCTGCATTTCCGGGCTATTAAACATGCCTAGAAAACAAGGACAGATGTGCTTAGTTGCAATTATTTAACTAGAAAAGTGACTAATCATTTGCAGAGGTCAGTTCTAATTATGTGGATATTCAAAATGCGTCAGCGACTACAAAAAAAAACCGCACAGCTCTGGCTAACCTCGGTTATGGCGTAGAATGAGCATGCAGCAGTTTTCATACGCACTACATATATATTTAACAAACGTATCACCATCTTATTGTTAGCGATCACGTACAGCATTTTTCAGTTCCCTGATACTACTACTCCTACAGAGGGCTTAGTGGGCCCTTCATAAAGCAATGAATCAGTGAGCTTCTTGCAGGACGTTTTCCCCCCAATGTATAGCGATATCCGAGTTGAAATGCCGTTAGGCACTAAAGTTAACACGCAGATGCAAAGGATGAGCAGGGATGTTTGCATAGCCCCTCTTATGTAGGTGTGCAGGGGGCAGCTTTTACCTGTTCCCAGGTTAGCAGCATTGATCCCAAACGGGTTGGACACGGTGGGGGTGCTTTGGCTGGCAGCGGACCCAGTATTTCCATCACCGTTGGAAGTTTGGCTTTGGGAAGCCGATGAGGAAGGGCTCCAGGGGTTAGGTAGGGGCTCCCGATTCTCTGTTCGCAGAGGCTGAGACGCGGAGCTCTCAGAGCCGCCAGCCGTGGAGAAAGGGTTACTGCCAAACTACGGATTCAAAGAGTAAAGTGTCTCAAATAAGAGCGAATAAAGGGTGCACATATGTATAATCCTCACGGCAGGGCTGTATTCAAATAACGGTTACCTCTTATGGTGCATTTCTCTTTTGAATGGAGTCTATTAGTCTAGCCCCAACACCTGTAAGCTTATCACCAAGCCACTCTACAGCCCAAAGTTAACTGATCTGCACGTGCGTTGCGTGCATCCAGTAATTAAGTCTTTTGTGCTTCCAGAATAGAAGAATTCAGAGCGGTATGTAGACTTGTGATTATAGCCCAATAAACTTAATTCTTATAAAGAAATAAATCCTCTAAAGGTAGTAATTAAACAGAAGGGAATAGAAAAGGTTTCTTTAAGGCACTGTAGTGTGGATGCACGTTCTCCCTCTGGTGTCAGTATGCAGGACTGCACGGACGTGTACCTGTTCTCTGGCTGCGCTGAACATCGGCTCTTGGATATCCGTGTACATTCGACGCAAGGCATTGTATCCCCCGGGGATGCTCTCCAGATTACTGAGGGCTCGGTCTTGGTTCCTCATCATCTCTTGCATCATAGCGGGATTACGAGCTAGCTCCATGGTCTGAAAAATTAATTGGATGATGTAGGCCCAGAAACGATCAAACAGGGCTAAATAAAACCAAAAAGATTGCACTTCCGGTTTTACAGAGGAGCATATTTTTCATCCTCACGTTACTTTAGGCGAGGTCCTCCTTACACAGCTTGGGTTGTAATCTAGTAGCTAAATCCTGCCTCAGCTTCACTGATCATCACAGATATTTCCGCAAAGAATTAATAAACCTCTAGATAGCGTTGTAAAGCACTAAAGCCTAGCATGTTGGACACATGGTCCTCAAAAAAGATGGGGGTCTATACTGGGGAATGCTTCTACTATTAGCGAGCAGAGTGGGTGTTGTGGTTTCCTCACCTGCCTCATGAGCTCAGGATTATTTAGCATGTGACTGATCTCCGGGTTCCTCTCCATCAGCTGCTGCATCTGGGGGTTCGCCATAATCATCTGTCTCATCAGATCAGGGTTAGACATCATATTCTGCACCAGGGGATTCTCCATGATCTGAGACAGCATCTCTGGGTTGGACATCAGCTGCCGCTGCATCTGCTGCTGCAGCTCCATGAAATTGGCGGAGCCCATGCCGAGGTTACCGAGCCCTGCCAGCCCACCGAAACCGGCTGAAATACATAAGGACACGATATAACGTCACATTATGAACAAAGCCACTTACAGTTTAAAGTAATTAAAACGTTTCTGGATATCGGTACAAAATACTGCCCAATATTTAAACTTAATATCTCTAGAACAGTCCCACAAATAACCAGCCAATGTATTAAGGTTGCAGGAGCTAAATGCAAAGTCTAGATGTGTTGAAGCCGAAAATTCTCCTTTCGGCATATGTCACATGTCTTCATATACTCACAGAGAGGGTTCATGGTCGGGGGTGCCCCGTCTCCCGGGGCAGCACTGCTCCCATTCCCGCTGCTCCCTCTGGCGGTGCCTTCGCTGCCCTCTGACGTAGAGCTGCTGGAAGGGGCTTGGGATTGACCAGCGGGGTTCCCGGTCTGTGCAGAAGGCGATATGGAGGCTGCGACAGCGGCGGCAGTGGGTGACATGGCGGAGGGATCTTGTGATCTGCAAAGGCAGGCAAACACGGGGTTAATTGGCATGTCATATCTAAAATAAAGCTAGCTGCAAGTTTCTGGTGGGAGATTAGATCGCTTCCAGCAAAGGCATGCAATCATGCGAAATCCTGTGACAGGGATCAAACAGATTTTATTTTTAGATAAGGATGGAGGGCAAACAAAGATAGTAAATAAACTAAGTACACGTGCCTTTTATAGGTTGATGTGGGTGTTAGGAGCTGAAACAGTTAATGAGAGTATGCTCTAAGGGTCAAACCAGATTAGAAATGACCTCTATCCCCGCTTGGCTCAAAGTTCACTCCTGGGAATGTGGTTTACCTTTAAACTTTATACCAAAAAAGCTAAATCTAGCTGGCATTTCTACCCCTGCCTGGACAGGCTGAGCAAGTCACTCAGGGGTCTCTGGGAGTCACTCAGGGGTCTCTGGACGCACATCGAGCCAACACAAGGCTAGACAACCAGTGTAACCAGCTAGCATTTCTACAGCGTGACCCGGGGAGGTTAAGTGGGTGAATGCTGTACAGTAGTACGTGGATAAATCTATCTAGAATTTAGATGCCAGCTTGAAGGACGGAGCCATAGGCGGCAATAAACAAATCAGCTCAAAAAGCCAGCGGTGACATTTTAAGTGCCGCGGCTGCTTGGCTTCTGCGATGTGCATAAAGAAACATTTCTCCCCACACAGGAGGATCTTTCTCATGCAAAAGTGCGGACATCGCTGCTCCCTGATGGCCCGATGTCCATTCATAACTTCCCTTCCAGCCTCCTATCATTTAGATTACCTATACAAAAGCTAAAGTTCCACACAATAGATCACTCTTTGGGAATATAACGGTTATAGAGGTTGTGAAGGAGCTCTACACCAGCTCGAGGCGTCTTACTTCTGCGGGGTCTTGATCACTAGATGAACGGTCAGGCCATCTTTGATGCCATGCTGGTTCAGGGTATCGCCGTCTTTCAAGATCTTCCCGGCAAAGATCAGTACCAGCTGATCCCGTTTGGCTTTGAACCGTCTGGATATCTCCTCCTTAAACTGTATAAAAAAAACAAAAAAAAAACAATGAGAGAACGAACTGCTTAATGACACCAAAAAGCGCCCACCTTAGGCGTCAGGAACCAATTCTCAGTTGCCATGGCGACTTGCCACGTGGGTTCCGTAGATCCCTGCCTTACATTATTTTTTTTTGCTTCATACAGCTAGGCCTAGAAAGAAACCCCATATCTTTAGACCGATTAACCCATAAAGGTTACACCGCCACGGAGCTGTGCCATGCCGAGCACACTGTCACCCGTCGCCTACACCGTCATTAAACTGCATTTATCTCCCGGGCTGTACAAAAAACACCAACATTAAAGCAGAAAAAGGGATAAATCCATATAAATAGGGAATGAAACGGCTGTAAGAACGCCAGGCCCTCGGATGTCTGGCTCCGGGGTTTCTCCAGCCCTTCTTACAATGCTTTCCACCTTCCCCGGCTGCGTCTGAAGATATTCGGCCAAAGACGAGGTATGAGATCAGACGTGTGAGCAGCTAATCGGATTTCCCGTAATACAATCATTTCTTAAGGGCCGTACGCTCTCGTTCCAAGAAACGAGGAAAAGAAAAAAGAGCAGCAGCCCCTCAATGAAGTCTCTCGATCCGGTCCTCTGAAGACCACGTAACATCTACCAACAATCCGCATCGCATTCTCATCATAAAACCACTATTTTCTAAATATGAAGATATATATTTTACTCTCCTGACGGTTACACAAACGTCCCAGGTGCATTCACCTTCAGGGACGAACGCGCACGATGAAAAGCTAACAATCCAATTCATTCGCACAGAGACTTCGTCCGGCCCCTGTTAAAAATCGGAATTCACTCACAGAGCGCAATTCATTCGCTCAGCTATATAACGTATATAAGAAAGGCAGCATGGAACCAAAATTGGGGAACGACTCTCGACACCGACTTAATGTGCTAAAACAACACAAGGCAATAGTTACATCATCTGTTACGGGAGCACGAGATCTCTGTGGACCACGACTCTACGCAACCACAATAAAGCGTCCTGTGCCAGCAATGAAGGGACAAAAAGCTACTTTAGACGACATCAAGACCAGAGTCTTTCCTGGTTACATTTTCACAAGACACCGTAAAGAACGCAGAGCCAACGTTCTGGATTTCTTCATGACAACCAGCACCCTGTAACAAGCTCACATTGTACACCTGACTGACAGCTGCCACTCATACTGTCTGACAGTCGCTTCATCACCCGGTACAGCCAACGGGGTAACTGTCCATCCTAGACATGTCTACTGGTCTTATTGCCCACGACAGGCCATAATTCATGCTTACCACACATCTATAGGGTAAGCGTCATTCTACTTGTTGGTAGAGTCTACACTTTCCAGGTCTGGCTATGCCTGCACTGATAAATGTAGCCGGAATCCAAATTTCATTGGTTTCCTGAGCGATCAATTCATGCTGCCGCCATGTTTCACCAATGAGTTGCCCGGTCACGATGAGGTCTTTCAATTACCGTAACCCAAACCTCTTGGAACGTTTGAAAACGTCTCTCCTGTCCACAACATTACCGACCCCGCCACCAACTCTTCACACTTTAGACCCCAAAACTATTGATTTCAGGTCTATGAAGAACCTCAACGTCAGCACCCTGCCCTTAGCTAAGGGGGTCTTGCACCCTAAAATTGAACAAACATCCCTAAAAAAAACTATTGGGACATACCCTAATAATTCACAGCATTAAGACACCTCCAGGGCAGGTGGTCTTGGAGCCTAAATTTCTAGGTACCCCACTAAGAAGACCATCGTCTCCATCCTTTGGGGCCATACCTCATAACACGAAATCCTCTCTCAGGGGGTCCTGCTCCCTACAAACCTAGGTAGCCCCCATCTCCCAAAGGCACCCTTCTAAGTGATAGGACCATGTCTCATAGCTAATGATACTATGCCGAGAAGCCCCCCGTGTCTGGGTAGGGAGGTCCTGAAGCCCTAAGTACGCAATTAAAGAGGCCTTTAACCATGTGGCTTCTAGGGACACCCTCCCTCTGTTAAGAGCCCTCACCCCTACGGTACCCAGCACCCCACTAAAAGGTCTGTCTGATCCATCAGGCCTGGAATGAGCGGATGGGCATTATTTACACCCCCTAAAGCCCACTGCGGCTGCCACTGCCCCAGGAGGCCCTCTCACCTCCCGCACACAGGCCGTCTCTCCGATAACAATCTCCTCCTTGTCCTTCGGCGTCTTGACGGTGACCCGAATAAAGCCTTTTCCCGGCCCCTGTCCGGTGTGGCCGGCATCGTCAGCGCCGCTCTCCGCCATCTTGCTCGCACCCGCCCACCAGGAGGAGGGGATACATCCCGCAGCCACGGCTCTTCGCCTTCCCAGGCAGGTTTATAGAAGAGCGCCCCCTGGCGGACTGGAGGTAATCTAGAAACTGCAGCGTCACCCTCCACACCAGCAGATCACACCAGCCAATCGCAGGGCGGCGTAAAAAAAAAAAAAAAAAAAAGCAGAAGGCGGCTGGTTACCACAGCAACCAGTTCAACCAATCCCCATAAACCTAGCATTCAGCTGAGTCTCAAAGCGAAGCTACAACCGCACAGAACTTCCTGTTTTCATAAAATAACAAAAATAAACTCCTTCTACTCAGCATTGCTACTAATTACGCATAATGTATGTGTCCAAAACGCATTTCCTATTGTTTCTAGTGAGGAGGCAAGACTATTATCTCCAGTAGATGTATTATGGGAGAAGGAACTACATTTCCCAGCACGCTCCACTACTCTTTCCGGTAGAGGGAATCCTTATATCACATGACAGACGTACTGCAGATAGGGAAGAGGTTGTAGAAGTGGGGTCTGATACTTGCTGGTGGAGAATGCTGAGACCCAAAGCCCTGACCCAGGTCCTTGCTCAAGCCAATACTGGGGGTGTGCAGAGCACTCTGTGAGTACAGCCTGGGGCAACAAGGGATCCATACCCAACAAGTCTTCTTGCTTACATGGTTAACCCCATTTTGGGGAAGAAAGCTAAATATTGGATAGTAGACCCTAAAGGGACCGTTTTTATTTGTTCCTTTAGCACTGTAGATGCAGGTTTATTCTACTTTGTGACAAAAAGCCCCAGCGGTAGAACTCTGTGGCACTAAGAAAGTGTACTTTATTACGCTTGGGCTATAGAAGACTAGATTTCTTTCTTACTAACTCCATCCATAGCTTTCTCAAAGAGAAAAATGTCTTCCGTGTAACACCCATTGACGTGTCAGATATATTCTCTCTTCCAGGCTGCTGAACAATGAAGGATCTCTACTTGCATATTCTGGTTACGGTGACACAGATGCCCGAGTTACGGCTGCTATTGCTAGCAACATATGGGCTGCCTATGATAAAAACGGACATCAGGCGTTCAACGAGGACAATCTTAAATTTATCCTTATGGACTGCATGGTTAGTGACTATAAATAAAAGCATTTATACACAGACAAGCTGGGCAGCCAATCAGGAAGAGAGAGCCAGGTGCATGCAGGGACTTATTTTGGGATGAGCGATCAATAGGCACGAATCTGGTTCTTACTGTGAATTTGACAATCGTGGGTAGCGTTAAAATATATCCTTTTGCGGCTCCAGCGCTCACAGAATAAAGCCTTGTGCTGGTTAACCTGTTTATCGCTTCTCTTGTCACCATGCAGGAAGGCCGCGTGGCGATCACCAGAGTGTCCAACTTGCTGCTGTGCATGTATGCCAAAGAGACTGTTGGCTTTGGGATGCTAAAAGCCAAGGTGAGAAATAAAACTAGTAAATACTCCATGCAGAAAGTGTATAGAAAACTATAAACGCATGCACTGCCAGCAAAACAAAGAACACGGAATACAAACCTCAAATGGCTAAAGACAGATTAACAAAGAGGATTCTCTAAATATAATATAGGGTAATTAAATTACTCAATGCCATAATATATTTATAGAAAAATACATTTTCACTTCAATACAATATATATATTATATATATATAATCTCAAGATCAATAAACACAATGGAGGTATATACCAGTTCTAAATACAATATATAATAAAAATGCTATTAGGATATTGTTAGTGCATAAGGAACCAGTATACATATATTAAAAATCACTATATTCTATATGATAGAAAATACACTGTATAAAAAGCAAAAGATAAATGTCAGGAAAAAAAATAATAGAATAAATGGAGATCAAAAAGGACCAAACTATAAAACAAACCTCTTTCTCTGGTGTTGACCACCTGGCCAGGATACAGGACTTCGCACAAATATATTGTGGCATTAAGTAATTTCAACGCTGTCTTTCTTTTGTACGGAAGTTTATACATTATGCCCTTTAACTCTTGGATGAAAGGTTTGGGAATGTAAACATGCATGGGATAGACATACGGCTCCTGAATCTAAGATGAGACCAACGACCGATTGAGGTTTAAGTCTTTACAGCAGGGGAAGCAGGCAGACTAGACGGGCCAAATGCTGACAGGTTCTGTGTTTCTATTTTATTTAATCGTTCCTGCATGAAAGGGGTTAAATAAGACCATAATCGTCTTTGTATTTGTCTGCTCTCAGGCCCAGGCTTTGGTGCATTACCTGGAGGAACCTCTCAACCAGGTTTCGGCTTCTTAGGAGGAACAGCAGTGCAGACAGAAGAAAAGAGTGTTCACCAACGGAGGATATGAGAGATTTTGTGCTCATGGAGAAAGGCTGGTCTTGTTACCCACACAATCCCTCTAAAAGGATGCAGACAAAAAGCCTCTGCCAACCTCTTGTGGTCTAGTTTTCTTTCCCTGCTGTGGGACATTTGTGCGACTGCCTATGTCTGTAGTTAACATCTAAGTTTCAAACTTTCTGTAAATGTCTTTAAAAACGTATCTAAAACACGCTTAACTAGAGAGATCTGTTGACTGGAGATGATCATGTTTCTACTTTGTTGCATCTCACAAATATTTATAAAAAAATGTTTCTTTATAATAAGGAAATAAAATGCAGCTGTCTGTAATTTACATCAGACAAGGGGGAATCCAATTTCTGTTGCACTTTTGACTTCCTGCTGTGGTTTAAGGAGCTTCCTGTTTGAGAGATGTGCAACTGAAAATGTCTTAACATTTTTACATACCCCCTGGTGAAACGCCCTTAAATATATATTTACATACAGTGGGCTTCCATTTAACCACAATTATTTTCAAGTTTTCCTTTCTTCACGAATCACAACTGAGACGATTAAGAATGGTAGCATTGTTATTTTGAAATCAAGCAAAAAAAAGTTTGATTTAGTTGGATTGTTACATTGTCACAGAGTTACCATGAGGAGGGTCCAGCAGTCCCTGACTAAATGACAGAGCAGCTGGTGGGATGACTGCCCGCTAGTGCCAGGTATGCTCTCGTGGTCATTGCTCCCTTGCAGCCAAGGCTTTATAAGCATAGAGTCATGGTTCAGCACCTGCTGTAACTGTCCACATAACGTGTGTATGTCCGCCTGGGCAAAATGAAATCCTCTCTTTCCTATCCTTCCTATCCGGTATGTCCCTCTGCTTGTGATAAACTCCACAGCACTGGGAGTAAACTTGTTGCTGTGTAAATGGCTCTTCACATATCGGCCATTGAAAGCTCAAGATCCATTTTGTGAAGAGGCGGTAACTCCTCGGTGCCAGGCCTCCCCACCGACCACGCAATCTGATGAAGCGAGTTCTCCGGTAATGCGTAACCAAAAGATCTGTGGCTTCTCAGAAATCCTACAGTGCTGGGAAAGAGTCACTGTATTCTTGCATTACTGGCTATACCACTTTGTAATGAGCTTCTGCTGTGGCAACAACCTGCTCTTACTTCAATCAGAAGTCTTCCTTTGATCTTAGCATGGTTTAGACATGGAACTGGACTATCGTCCCATCGTTTTCCTTTCATTTGGGTGTTCTATGGACTAAATACCGTGAGAACCCCTGAGATAGTCTGCCCAGCAGAGCTGAAGGGGACCTTACCTGTGATAAGCTGTATTGTTAAGAAGCGGAATTTCTGAGGAAAGGGTCATGTGATCCTGATGGAGGACAGAAGGAATTACCAAAAAAAGCAGGGATCTCCTTAATATATTCATGCCTGTTGTACCTGGTTCCTAACGTATGATTGGTGGTATCCTTATTATACAGAAAAGTGGATCTGTTAGAGCTAAAAATAAAAATACCCACATATGTAAATTGGCACAACTAGATGCCCTTGGCGCGCATGAGGAAGCCAAGTGATGTTTTGGTTCAGTGGTTTTCTGAACTGTGGGGATTAACTGTGAAATAAGTATTCAATGCGGGATCAGTTCTACTGCCCTCTAAGTAAATAGACAATAAACGTTTGGATTTAGGCAATGAGAGCCGCTGGTTAACCCTCGTTATATTCACATAATGAAATAAAATGGTATCTGTCACATTACCAAACCAACGTTTTCAGTGAAATGCACTAAATTATCGTGTTTGCAGATTGAAACACTTGATATTTAGGTACCAGAAACCCATTTTATATTTATACCATCGGAGAAGCCATCTTATCTTCCTGCTTGATTATTCCTCCCCATGACATAGCTCGTACCCTTTGGAGAAGGCCGAATTGCTCTGGCTTGGCTTGGCTTGTAGGCGCCAAGAAGGCAATTTAGGAAACTGATTGGATTCCCTCAAGTAATTTATATACTTTTTATTTTTCAGTCAGTGTAAGTGAATGGTTGTTTATGATATTCATACTAAAAGCTGTGACGATTCCGATTTCATTCTAGATTACAAACAATAAAACTGGGATACGACATTTCTAGATATCAAAATTCTAGGATTCCGAACCATAAAACTGGAATATAAATTTTCTAGATATTAAAAATTTAGGATTTATTATGAACAATAAAATCGGAATAGACATTTTCTAGATATCAAAAATTTTAGATTACGAATAATAAAACTGGAATAAAAATGTTCTAGATATCAAGCATTTAGGATTACGGACTCTAGAACTGGAATGCAACATTTCTAAATATAAAAAACTAGGAATGTGAACATTAGAACTGGAATATGAAATTTCTAGATGTCAAAAATAGGATTTTGAACAATAAAACTTAAATGTACTTTTTCTAGACATGAACAGTCTAGGATTACGTACTTTATAACAGGAATACGTAATTTCTAGAGATCAAGAATCTAGGATTACGACCAGCAGAACTGGGATATGACATTTCCAGATATCAAAAATCCAGAAAAGCAAACAAAAGCAATATGACATTTCTAAATATCAAAAACCTAGGATAACGAACTCTAGAACTGGAATACGGCATTTCTAACTATCAAAAACCTAGAAATGAGAACAGTAGAACTGGAATGTGAAATTTCTAGATGTCAAAAATCAAGGATTACCAGCATAAAATCTGGAATACGACCTTTCTAGATACAAAAAATCAAGGTTTAATTTTTGGATTTTAAGTTTTGGAAGGATGACTTATTCTTTAATTTGCAGAGCTCGCAGCGGTGTTATCTAGTTCCAGTAATAGTGTGGAAGAGGAGCGGCAGGAGAGCCAGGAGGAGGCAGGAGGAGTTGACCATTTGTTTTTTGGGGTTAAATGTGCATGTTTAAAGACTAATCATGAGATGAGAGTAGAAGGAGCTCCGGGGGGGGGGGGGGGGACTGGTTAATAACTGACTAGTTTATTACTACACCCAGGTAATTACGTTCCCAGGTAGCCCAGCCTTCTGTTACCTGTCCAACCTGAAAATCGACACCTATCCAAACACAGCAGCTGGGGGAAGCAGGAAGGAACAGAACGCCTATTGAGTCACTTCGCTGCTCCTCTCTCCACCTGCTAGGCTGGCACATAGACCCTTCGGAACGAGTGCCCCGGAATATGCCAGGAATCCCCTTGAAGAGCAGCCGTTAGGAACATTCCAAAAAGGTGCTAGAGATTCCGCAGGTAGAGCGACCTAGAGCGGACGTCGCTGAAATCCCACCGCAAAACACAAAAGGGAGAAGAGAGACGAGACTAAAGCAGGAAGCGGGGACTGATGTGCACGGCCCGACATGGGGTCAGGGGAAGACGAATATAATTTTGTGTTCAAAGGTAGGTCCTTTTAGACTTTGGTCTTTGTGATTAACCCCTGCATGGCCGTTTCTCTGAGATTTCTGGCATTTCAAGGCTTGCGGCTCAACGGCCGACCACGTTTGGCAGGACAAGTGCGGTTTACCACCTTTCTCTTGATATCAGAATGCTAGACGCAGTTTTTATTTTACCCCAAATATTGATTTGGTCTGCCTCATTGCAAAGAAGAAGCCAAAAATGATCATTTAAAGGGAGAAAGAAAAAAAAATCAGCGAGAAGCTGCATCTGCACCGCAGCAGGGCAATTAAGACTGGGGTGGAACAATGGCATGTTGGTTCACTGGTTCCCTAGATGCGCCACACCTAAACCACGCGTGACATTTTTCAATGCATCCATACCTGGGAGGCAGCCGGGGCTTGTACAGCGCCCCAGAAAGTGATTCAACTACAGTTAACACCTTAATGGCCAGAGGTGCTGATAATACAGACAAACCAAGGGCCGGCTGTCAGCTCTGTGGACTAATTCTTCGATTCTAAGGGGCATAGCCATCAATACACCGATTCAGAGCACAGACAACACAGAACAACTCCCATGATGCTCTGCCAGCAGCAACCCTGGCCAGCGTTTTATATATATATATATATATATTCATAAAATCATGAATGTTGCATTATCTATATGAAGTACAGAAAAACTAGTTAAACACATTAGTTAAACACGTAAGGGCGACTAGGTTTGCTTTGTTAGGGGTCATTGGCTACCAGCAGCCACAACTAAGGAACGTCTTTCAGCGTTTTTCAAGTGGCCCTGACATCCAAAACAAAACTTTACGCGGGTCATCAACGTGCAATAAAATCTCTGTTCATGTTTTAAGAACTATTTAATATTCCTGTATCAGCAAAACTTTCCAAATTCCCCCAAATAAAACAAAGAATTCTTTCACTCGCTACATCCGTGTGGGAACAGTTCCGCTTAAGAAGTGTCAACGTTCTGGTCCATAATTACTATACCTGCTAAATGTCGCCGCTTACTTTGACCAGTCCCTCAATGGGACCAGTGCACATTTTTCCTCCCCTGATGCCCCTCTTTTCTAGGAGGTCAGAATGTTTGCTGGGTATGAGGGTATCACAGGGTTCTACAGACCTAAAAGCCCCGATAATGTGTATAGAAACAGCAGGAATGGCTGTATAAATTCTTCTTTTAAATGCCAGCCCCCATCCCACCGAAAACAAGAGTCCCTCTTTGCCGTGATAAAATTATGAAAGGTATGCAATAGAGGTCATGCCACCGGGGCTGTGGTGTCATGCCTGCTGAGATATCTACCAAGATGAGCTGCAGAAGGCCGAGACCAGGTGCCGATACAGTGATCTTCCCTCTCGGCTTGTTTTTGGCTCGCAAACAGCAGACGGGATCTAGTGGTCAAGATCCCATCTGCCGATCCCATGGTTGACTGTCGGCGACCAGTTAACAGTTTCCAAGCAGGCATTGCAGCAGCGAAAAAATAACTTTGGATTCTTTTGAAGAAACCAGTTCCCTGGCACTCTAGGTCCTCCATGCCTACTCAGTGCGGCAATGCCAGGTTGCCGTCCATGTGACCTCTCATCAGTGAGACCGTTAACTCGTATCCACTCGCCTGTGGAACGAAAAAAAAAGCCAAAATACTATAATAATTTCCAATGTTGTCTCCAGTCCTGTAGGAGTTTATATTCTATCTGCTCATAACCTTTCCCTTCCAGGGGACTCAAGGTTGAGTCAGTATATACACAGGATACCGATCAGGAGCCTTGTTTACCCACAAACTCTTTTCGACCTATAAAATGCTTCCCGTAAGAAAATATTCTGAGCTGGGAATCTGGGTATGGGGCTCCTGAAAAGGTCACTGGAAGAAAGTGTTGTTGGTCAATCAAATCATCACTTTAAATGGTATTATGATTCGATTTTGGCAGTTCTTAAAGCCTTCTCTGCTTCAATATAACATCTACATAGTCAAGATAGCAAAGAGTGGATTCCTCAAAAGCATATTATTTTACCAAGAATCCTGTATCCTTGTGGACATATGAATAAATTAGAACACATCGAGAAATGTTTTTTAGCTAGAACTATAAATATACAAAAAAGTAAATGTAAGCTGTATTTTATACCCCACAAGAGCATCCTTATCCCAGCTTCTACTCCTGTTGATATCAGGGTGCGGAGCTTAGAAGGTAGGGTCTCACTCAAACCGACAGCGCTACCACTGTACATGCACACAATTGAGGTCCTGAATCCCGCTGTCCCACCAAGCTCTATCTCTGTTCTGAAAAGCGGGAGGTAGAGCTCAGTGGACGGTGGGATAGAAAGACAAAATTGCCACTGTCCTGCACAAAGTGAGACAGTTGGGAGGTATGGGTTTAGGGTTTAGTCCGTCTACCCCCGCAGCTCTCAAACTGGGAGCCAAGAATTCTCCATGGATACTGGACTTTGGCTTCAAGTATTAATTGAAAAAAAAAACCATTAACAAAAGCCATTGATTTTATTGTCTCAGAGTTTGGAAATTACTCTTTTCCCCTTGTCTCCCAAGTGTCCCTGTTTAGTTTAGCTAGTCCTTCTTTGGAGGGCAAACCCTCTTCCTGATGCTCCTTTTTTCCTAGGAGGTCAGAATGTTTGCTGGGTATAAGCGTATCAAAGGACTGCTAAGAGGATAGGGATCCTGATGAACCTTTTGTTAGACGTAGACTTCATATCATTAACTTCTTTTCCACAGTGGTCCTTATCGGAGAATCCGGCGTGGGTAAAACCAACCTTCTCTCCCGGTTTACCAGAAACGAGTTTAACCATGACAGTCGAACCACCATTGGTGTGGAGTTCTCCACGCGCACGCTGACGGTCGATGGCCACCTGGTAAAGGCACAGATATGGGATACGGCAGGGCTGGAACGCTACAGAGCAATCACATCCGCGTACGTACGAGGGCCACAACTTCTGATTCTGCCTTTCAAAGGCAGGCCATACCATTCACAAAACCAAGATGTCCCCAGAGTCTGCTGGCGAGAGGTCCATAAGATCCCAGCAGACCACACTGTTTATGGTTGATTTGTTTGTTACCATTTTAGTGTGGCAAATGATCTTTAAGCCAAGTAGTACTCACCAAGCGTAGCATTAAGCCAGAGGCTGCCATTGTAGATCATCATGAATGCATGGCTTTAGTGACTGCTTTTGCAGCAAGATGTAAATCCCATGGGTGTCTATCTATATAACCCCACAGCTGCCCGTGTCTCATGGGACAACCATGTCCATCTCTCTAGTGCAGGTTAAGCTGTCCATCTCAGGCCATGCTTCCAATGTTGTCATCTTTCTAGTGTCCAATTTGGTGTAACACATGGTTTCCTTCTTTAAACTGGGTCACTGTTTTAGCTATTACAGGGGTGCAGTTGGCGCTCTCCTGGTGTATGACATCACCAAGCATCAGACGTACGACAGCATCGAACGGTGGCTGAAGGAACTCTATGACCATGCAGATGCCAGCATTGTGGTCATGTTGGTCGGCAACAAGTGTGACCTAAAAGATGAAGCACGGGAGGTTCCTTCAGAAGAAGCCAAGATGTATGCAGGTAACCACCAGGGGACACCCCACACAAACCATGAAGAAATGATAATAGTGCCCTCCAAACATTGGTGGCATAATGATACCAGGAGAATGTCATGCTCACTATATCTTTCCTTTTTTAAATCTATGACAGATAGCAATGGTTTGCTATGTATCGAGACTTCAGCCCTTGACTCCACCAACGTGGAACTGGCCTTTGAAACCATCCTTAGAGGTGAGGAGAAATTGTGTATGTCCGTGTGGTGGTGATGGGGGTGCTCAGTGGTTCCATTTATGATGAACCTAGAAGGTCTGCTCTACCATAAGAGATGTCTAAACAGGGCTGATGGCTACCAGTTAGTCAAAGTTCCGGTCTTTAAACATTTGTAATGCTGTATGAACCTCTGAAAGGGCAAATATGGGTTTATCTTCTGATGATTTTGCAGAAAACTGTGAATTCTTTAAATTACTGACATGAAGAGCTTGGGCGTCATATTTGAAGTAGGCGATATCTCCAGTAAATATTATTTTGTCTGACTTTTTAGATGTCTACCAGAAGGTTCTGAAGAGTAAAGGAGGTGTTCCAAAGGATAATACGGTGACCTTGTCCAAGGAGGCTGCTCCAATCCAGTCTCAACCCCAGGCCACCGAAGCAAACAGATCATGCTGCAAGAATATCTAAGGACGAGCTAGGATTAAGAAGCCAACTATCAGTCATCAGTACCAATTCCAATAAGACCAGCTGGGAGGCCATCTAGTCCGCCATGTTGCTTTGGCCCATATAAGAAAGACTGACTGTTTTACACGTGACAGCTAATACCATGTCAGCCTTGGTGCAAAGAATGCCACCTTTAAACCGAAGATGCTCAGAGAAGAGTAGAACATAATCCAGATTTTGGTATTAAAGACATAACATCAATATGGTCTCATCTACTCAGAATACAACCAAATACTTTATATCAATCCCTTATGCAAACATGCCCTTTTCTCTTTGCCATTTTCATTTGCACTATTCTTTAATATATATATATATATATTTCTTAGTCGCTTGGAGCCCATATGGATACCTCCACAATATATTTTTTTTTCCTAAGACCCAGACCAACTTATTGAGAAATGGTGGTGGTGAGCCTTGACCGCTGACCTTTTGTGATACGTGGGTGTTGGGGCCGCGTCCGAAGAAGAGACTACAGTAACAGTATACAAAAAATATAAAATTCTTCCGTTGCGTATTTTTTTTCTAATTGCATCGATCAACACAACTAATAAATTTGTAAATAGTCTTTTGTTTAGTTTTGTATAATTGTGTAGTCTTTTATGCCTACCATTGATGAAGCAGGAAGGGGGCTTTGTCCCTGGTGGTCCGACTCGATGTAAGTCTGTGTCGCCATTGCTACTAGCAATTCCTCCTGGATCCCGCTTTGCCTGGAATGTTGAGAAGTTGTAAGTCTATGGCCGGACTGGCACCAAATATAAACCTGGGGGTTTAAAGCCCCCCCAACATACAGAATAGGAAATTACAGGCCAGGCTTCGTTAAGCAATAGCCCCCAAAATGTAATAAAAACATATATATAGTAAAGAAACCCCCAAAACAATCAACATGAATAACATCGCTAAACATCTAAATTGTGTGTATCTACACAGTTTTACAAATGCGCGATTTAAAAAGGAGGAAAAGACAGGCATGTGGGGATAATTTCCAATTCATAATTCCGAATATCCAAAAGTCAGATCTTTTGCTTTTCCCAAATGACACATTTTAAAGATCAGTGCATTAAATAAACCGGCGTATTGGTGTCTACGGGTTAAAATATCTATTCATAGAAGAAAAAGACAATATATAAAAACCCACCATGGGAGCAGCCATCCTGACTTCCTGCACTTGGTTATCTCTCCGCTATTAAGTTGCTGATTGCTGTTGATTGGTTCAGGCGGCCTTTGTAAGGGGAGGGGCAAGGAGAAGACTGAGAACTTCAGGAAGCGACATTGATTAGATAAAGCTAGCGGTGCCACAGATCTCGGCTATCAGAAGAACATATCTCAAAAAAAATTACACCGACTTTATTTCTAATGTGTGAAGGCGACATTTCCACCTTCGAATAAGGCAGCCGTAAGAGGAACATCTCTGACCCGTGCATGTCCAACTGGAAATAACATTAAGCGGGCCACTTACCGCAATGCCTTCGGGTTTTCTTTGCCTGGATTAGGGCCACGCAGGATAGGTTATGGAATAGAACTGTAGGAATACAAAACAGTTGTGTTAGAATTTGTACAAATTATATATGTTTCCAGAAAAGATAAGTTGCCATCGGAGGTTGGATCACCTGCTTAGATCTTCTATTGATCATTGGAGGTGTCTTCTGTCATAACGTGACACTTAAAAATGTAACAAGTGTGTTTCCCTACGGAACTTCCAGAACCCCGAGCCATCTCTGGTTATTGAAAAGTTCCCCTTGAGTTCGTACGGTGTGGCAAGTAATTCCTTGTCTCTCCCGGAAAGTAACCACATCTTGGAGGAACGGGATCCTACTTTTATTCACTAAACCTACAATATGTGGATAGGCACATCCTGCTTAAAAAGTACTCATCTAGAATATTTAGTTTGAATACACAAGTGCTCTTAAGAAGAAAGGGACCGTGTTGCAAGAAATCCCGCAATGTGCCCTATTGTCCACTAGGTGGGGGTAAAATGTAACTTTACGTTTACCATAAAGGTGGAGACCAGAGACGGGAATTTGGCCCCAACGCTTGCGCTGCGTGTGACAAATTACTGGATGCTAGCCCTACGTCAGAGAGGAAAATTGCGCTCGCTCCCCTGAGTTGCTAACCACGGAAATGTACTAGGCAGGAGACATATAACGTGTACCCGTCGTTAATTCTGCCTCTAGACCGGTTACCTTTCTGATTTTACAGTTCCGAACCATAAATGAACCTATGCAATGGCGTTTATCCATTTAAGCACACTATATTATATATATATATACATACACACACAAACACACATACTAACACACGTATACCATGGGAGCAGCCATGTTAACTCTGCATTATTCCCTCTTACCTCTCCCATCGTTAACTTTGCTGGCTGTTGTTGATTGGTCTCTGGTAGCCTTTGTATATCTTAGGGCGGGCTTCTAATTCACAGATATGGCTTTTTCTAGTCTGCAAACCCCATTATAGATGTTCATTTTATTTAAGTTGTATATTTGGTAAGCATGTCAATCCACTTACCACTTATTTTATATAGCGCCATCATATTCCGCAGCGCTGTACAATGGGTACCGAATCACTTACAAATAAAAGATGTTATTTTTTAACTCCAGATTACCTATTGTTTACTCAAAATCTCACAGCGCACGTGTTCGCGTCGCTAGCGCTCTATTAACATCTGGTCAGGTGTAGAAACTCGGGGCTTCTCTGTAGGTGCAATGTGAGCTCGCTGCGGTTGGAGTGTCATGTGGGGCACCCACGGGCGGCTCGGCCCTCCCCGTGTACTCCGCGTATCCAGTACGCCGCACCCAGCCTCGCTGCGCTGACATCGGAGACACGGGCTGGACAGGAGCCAGGTGTTTTAATGCCAAAGAGAAAGTATGAGCTCATCTGCGTTAGATAACGCGCTCGGGTACGGTAACGACGCACCAGGTATCTTAAATGACAACTTTAGCCGGAATTCACGGGTCTTGTGAGCTGGGAGGGGTTGTTGCTGTGCAGGGCGCGGGGAGGGTTGTTGCTGTGCATGGCGCTGGGAGGGTTGTTGCTGTGCAGGGCGCTGGGAGGGTTGTTGCTGTGCAGGGCGCGGGGAGGGTTGTTGCTGTGCAGGGCGCGGGGAGGGTTGTTGCTGTGCAGGGCGCTGGGAGGGGTTGTTGCTGTGCAGGGCGCTGGGAGGGGTTGTTGCTGTGCAGGGCGCTGGGAGGGTTGTTGCTGTGCAGGGCGCTGGGAGGGGTTGTTGCTGTGCAGGGCGCTGGGAGGGGTTGTTGCTGTGCAGGGCGCTGGGAGGGGTTGTTGCTGTGCAAGGCGCTGGGAGGGTTGTTGCTGTGCAGGGCGCTGGGAGGGTTGTTGCTGTGCAGGGCGCTGGGAGGGGTTGTTGCTGTGCAGGGCGCTGGGAGGGGTTGTTGCTGTGCAGGGCGCTGGGAGGGGTTGTTGCTGTGCAGGGCGCTGGGGGGGTTGTTGCTGTGCAGGGCGCTGGGGGGGCTGTTGCTGTGCAGGGCGCTGGGGGGGCTGTTGCTGTGCAGGGCGCTGGGGGGGTTGTTGCTGTGCAGGGCGCTGGGGGGGTTGTTGCTGTGCAGGGCGCTGGGGGGGTTGTTGCTGTGCAGGGCGCTGGGGGGGTTGTTGCTGTGCAGGGCGCTGGGGGGGTTGTTGCTGTGCAGGGCGCTGGGGGGGTTGTTGCTGTGCAGGGCGCTGGGGGGGTTGTTGCTGTGCAGGGCGCGGGGAGGGTTGTTGCTGTGCGGGGCGCGGGGAGGGTTGTCGCTGTGCACGGCGCTGGGGGGGGTTGTCGCTGTGCACGGCGCTGGGAGGGTTGTTGTCGCTGTGCAGGGCGCTGGGGGGGTTGTTGCTGTGCAGGGCGCGGGGAGGGTTGTTGCTGTGCGGGGCGCGGGGAGGGTTGTCGCTGTGCACGGCGCTGGGGGGGGTTGTCGCTGTGCACGGCGCTGGGAGGGTTGTTGTCGCTGTGCACGGCGCTGGGGGTGTTATATGCAAACATGTACTCCCTTGAAGAAAACTAGAATCTGAACTTGTTTTAATCTTTACCATTTCCACTTAGCGTTCAAATATTGAATTGAACTTTTTACAATTGTTTCTGCAATCAGCTTGTTTGTTTCAGGTCCCTACTGGGCCAACGAGTTTAATTCAACTTAGTTTTTTCATACACTTGGCCAATCCCCGTCACATGGATGAGCACGGTGTTGCTGCGAGGTAAGGTTAAAGCGAGATCTCACCCCACCCCTGGCATTGTGTTGTAATATGCCACACGTGGACTTTACTGGCCATGTTAACTTTTCTTTCAGACGACTTGGTAATAAAAGTAACGTAAAAGTTCGCTTGTAATCACACAAAGAAGAAAACTTTGTGATAGATTATTGCGTCACTACCCGTGTTCAGAAGCCCCTTATAAGCAATTGCCCCTCCCCCTACACACTAGTAGCTATATATATATATTTATATTATAATAAAAAATGTAAATACTTTTTTAAATAAAAAAAAAAAAAAGGAACAAATTCTCACCAAACCCCCCAGGCACATCCTACGTAATATTTGGCAGATTAGTACCCGGTATGGCATCAGAATTGGGATATGTATAACGGCTACAAGTACGATTTGAGGCATGCTTAATACTAGGGCTGAAACAACGAATCGATAAAATCGATAATAATCGATTTCCGTTATCGATTAATCGAGTGATCAATTCGTTGTTGGAGCACTCGGCTCCTTTTACTTACCTCCGCGAGCGTTCCCCGCTTCCGCTACACGCGCCTTCTTTTAGTTGCGGTTCGCTCTGTGCGAGTGGCTCCGTTCGTTCTGTGCGAGTGGCTCCATTCGCACAGAGCGATTCGCGGGGGGTGGGGGTGGGGTTTCAGGGGATGCAGGGCAGAGTGGGGGTGGGGGGGGCAGGCCAGGGTAGGAGACTGAGTGCAGGGCAGGGTGTGAGTGTGGGGGCAGGGCAGGAGACTGGGTGCAGGGCAGAGTGTGAGTGTGGGTGCAGAGCAGAGTGGGTGCAGGGTGTGAGTGTGGGGGCAGGGCTGGGTGCAGGGCAGAGTTGGAGACTGGGTGCAGGGGCACAGTGCAAAGTGCCAGGGCTGGGTGCAAAGTGCCAGGGCTGGGTGCAAAGTGCCGGGTGCAAAGTGCCAGGGCTGGGTGCAAAGTGCTGGGTGCAAAGTGCCAGGGCTGGGTGCAAAGTGCCGGGTGCAAAGTGCCAGGGCTGGGGCAAAGTGCCGGGTGCAAAGTTTCTTGAACAGTAATAGTCCACCTCTTTTCAGAATGTTTGGGGTTATTTTGTTTCATAAATATTGTGTTTGGGTTTTTGTACTTTGAAAATATTGTTTTTTTATTACATCATAACAAAATAAGAATGTTAATGTAAATTTTAAGTTGTTTTTTAACATCCAGTTCATTAAATTATTTTAAATAAACAAAAAATTTGCATATTGTTTTTTTTATCCGATTAATCGAAAAAATAATCGGCCAACTAATCGATTATTAAAATAATCGTTAGTTGCAGCCCTACTTAATACCCCTTTATAAATCCCCCCCCCCCCCAAGGGCTCTATGGTGTCAGCAGGAAGCTGCCAATGACCTCTCAGCGCTTGGCCGACTTGGCCAGTCGCTCCAACGCAAGCAATCCGTAAAATAAACATAAAACCGGGATACGTGTCTCTGGGACATTTTATTTAAAAACCACATTCACCATGGAAGCGCTAAAAATATTACCACAAAATTTGTACACGGATTGGTTCATTCTAATAGAACTAAAATGTCTTTAAAAAACACCTATGATGACAATACTTCCAAGATTGCTTGTGGAGTAGCAGACATCTCATACGCTGGGTTTCCGCAGGAAAAAAGCCGATTTTCTCATAAGCCGTAAGATATTAATCATTGGGCACCGCACGCACCGGGCAGCGTAGGCACAATTACGGGAAAACTCCTTCTTGGGGACGGCGGCGAGTGTCATTACCCTAACAGTACATGCCAGCCTTTTCCTTTATCGGTATCTCCGCATTCTGCCGTAGAAGAATCGTTTGCGCATGCATATCCGTCACACGTTTGTTCGAAGCTATCGTATCTAGTGTCCTAGTCTTTGGATGCCGGCTGTTACCCCCGAAACAGCGGGGTCATCTTTACTTTCACTGGTGTTTTAGTCGATTGTTTCTGCCGACAATCATACGCAAGCAAGGAATGGGGTGTTGTGGGGTAAGTAAGTAATGGTGCTTGGGCAGAACCGGTACTTTTGCCGTTATCCCCATTCCCACGAGCCGGGACCCTCTTTAGCTAATGTATCAGTCGGCGGTTCTTGAATGCATGGACCGTAAGAAGCGCTGCGGTTACTGTCGGCGCCATATAATAGATCATTTTCGCTCATCTCTGAACTCCTTTTGTTTTTAGGAAACCGGGCCTGAGCCTCAGCAAGCAGGTCATGAACGTGACAGATATAAAAAAAACAAATAGATTCACACACCACTTCTAGCTCTTTTGCTCTCCTCTTGCGCCAAGACCCGGGAGGGTTCTTCCCCAGGACTGCGCAGCACGGACGAAGCTGAACGCGGACAGAGTTCTGGTCGATCCGGGAATCCGGCGCGGGCCGCCTAGGTCTTCTCCCCGGAAGGTTTCTGCGCGCACAGCGGCAGGCGAGGAAGGGAGCGAGAGCGGCCTCCGGCCTCGATCAGCCCGGGTCTGGAAACGGTGAGGAGCGCGGCAGGAGCGCTCCGGCTTCGGAGGGGCCGCTCTTCCGTTATCTCTTCGGTGTGGCGAATGACCGACGCCGGCTGCTCGGGCCGCGTCGTTGAGGCAGATCTGGGCAAAGGAAAGGACGGCTCCGCGCCGTTGTGCAGCAACAGAATCACCCCGCAGTTGTTGGCGTTCGGCCCAAAGATTTCCTGGCCCAAAAGCCCTGTTGAGATGACGCAGATCGGCGGGGCTTACAGGAGGGTTGCAGATGGGGGCCGAGTGCATCCAGGTCAAATTCATGGAGGGCAACTCGGCGAAAGCTCGCACGTGCTCTTTGCAGCCGACGCATTCTGCGGGGGAGCTGTCCGCGGCAGAGCACCGGGTGGGATTCTCTTCGGTGTGACTGCGCGCTGACGGCGACTTGCTCGATGGGCAACTTCTTGCATCTGCGCTGTTAACATTCGGGTGCTGCAGATGGTCAAAACGCAGAATCAGACACATATTCCCGATATATATATTTAACAGGAAAGGAGGGACGTTTATTTCATTAAAACAAGGGGACAGAATCTATAACTTAGATGAATGGAAGGAAGATTTACTTCCTTGTAGATGAAGAGGCTCACGTAGCGAGGGAATTTAAACATGCATGGGATAGGCATATCATCCCGAATCTAAGACGAGACCAACTACTAATGGATTTGAGTCTTTACCACAGGACAAAAAAATGACCAGACGGGTCCAATGGGTCAAAATTCTGATTTTCTATAATGGTTTTTTTTTTTACCTTGGCTATCTTATACTGCGGTTCTTCCATATCACAGTCTGAAGACGACGATGCAGACGAGGAGCTGGTAACACCGGGGAACCATATCTTTAGCATCATTTCCACTTGAAGCAGCGTGCCCAGGTACCGTTCGCTGCAAAAGACAAGAGACCATGAGCAGGGCAGCACAGACATGCGCCTACTACGACAATCACAATCATTTGAAAGGTGGCAGGTCTTATCAGGCAAAGATGTCGCCCACGTAGTGGGACATAAGTAGCAGTGGACACTTCTGTAAAGTACTATAACCTGTAGGTGTTGGCACCATTTAGTAGGTGGGGTAGCAGGTTCTCGGTTCAGTGACACTTACCCCATTTCTGGTTTTTGTAGCACGCCAACGATCCTTTGTATCCGATCCATGGCCACACTCTGCTGGAAGGAGCTTAAACCTGGAATCAGGAGATCAGAGAAGAGGAGGTTAAAATTTCACCAGGAGGGGAGGAAAAAACACATCCGATCATTGAATTATTTAGCAAACCTGATCCACTGGGAAGTACCGGGATAGTCGGCTAGGGATGGGCAGGCTATGTGTGTGTGTGTGAGCTGCATGGCAAAAGATTTTAAAGGTCATCCAAGGTCTTCTGTGGCTACACAGACCGGGAAGCCCGACACACGATATGTCGATTGAGCCCAAGAACAAGACGGGCTGCTCTCTGTGAAAAGTGCAAGCCTGATCGCCAAGGAAACGGTAAAGTATTATATATATATATATATATATATATATATATATATACACACATAAATAGGGGGATTAGAAGTGGGCTCTTTCTGCATGTGCAAGGACCTGAACACAAGGCAGGAGTAGCTTTCTTGCTCAGTTTAAGTGACACAAAGTGGTTTTATCGCGTGGCATAACCTCGAATAACCCCTCGTAATAACAGCTCCAAGATCAACAGATCCAGCAATGTCTCGGTATACGTGCGAGGTTACGCGAGGTGAAGGCAAGGGAGATGAAAATGACTTTCACGCAGAGGAAAGCGGACGAGAGGAAGGCAGCTAAGTGTCAGCTGTCGCGGTACCACTGCTTGTCCCGGCATCTTAATAGCCACCTTGTGAAAGCATCACCATGACCTCATGCTTTAGAGAATACTCTGGGACCCTCAATCCAATTTGCGCTAAAAAACACACA